>OZ017740.1:213348942-213368942 GCA_963969285.1 Odontomyia ornata
TTTCTATACTCGATCTCAAGAGTGGCTACTGGCAGGTAGAAATCGACAAGAAGGACCGAGAGAAGACCGCATTTTCAGTTGGGATAGTTGTGGCAATTTGTGGTGATGCCATTTGGGTTTTGCAACACTCCAGCAACCTTCGAACGCCTGATGGAATACGTGCTACGAGGCCTAACCTGGAAGTCCTGCTTGGTGTACCTAGATGACATCATTGTTATCGGGAGAACGTCCGAAGAGCAGGTACGGAACTTAGAAGAGGTTTTCTCCCGATTGTGACTGGCGAATCTGAAACTTAGTCCTGACAAGTGTAACCTTTTCGCAGCTGAAGTAAAATACCTGGGACACGTTGTATCAGCAGAAGGGATCAAAACGGAACCTGAGAAGATTGAAGCCGTGAAAAGCTGGCCAACACGAAACAACTAGCGCCAACTACGAAGTTTTCTGGGTCTGGCGACCTACTATCGAAGATTTGCCGAATAGTTTGCCAAAAAAGCTCAGTATCTCCATCAGCTAACCGAGAAAAATCATACGTATGTCTGGAATGAACAATGCCAGGCAGCCTTTGAGACCTTGAAGGAGAAGCTGTGGGAATCACCCGTGCTGGTATATCCAAACCCCGGAAAAATGTTTGTAGTTGACACCGATGCGAGCAAGGGCGGGATTGGAGCTGTACTCTCCCAGCAGATCGATGGCGAAGAAAGAGTCCTCTCGTATTACAGCCGAGTTCTCTCAAAAAGTGAGAGGAACTACTGCGTGACCAGGAAGGAACTATTGGCTATAATAGAGGCCACCCAGCAGTTCCACAAGTACCTATAAGGCCAGAAATTTGCTCTTCGAACAGACCATGCATCGCTGAGATGGCTGCTTAGCTCAAAAAACCTCGAGTGACAAGTTGCGAGATGGATCGAAATATGCAGTCATACGCCCTATCTCGACGTCCATGTCCAGCTAACTGCAAGCATTGCTGACTGATTGAGGAAAAAGAGCCGACCGTTGATCAGGGGTCAAAACGGAACCTGAGAAGATTAAAGCCGTGAAAAGCTGGCCAACACGAAACAACTAGCGCCAACTACGAAGTTTTCTGGGTCTGGCGACCTACTATCGAAGATTTGCCGAATAGTTTGCCAAAAAAGCTCAGTATCTCCATCAGCTAACCGAGAAAAATCATACGTATGTCTGGAATGAACAATGCCAGGCAGCCTTTGAGACCTTGAAAGAGAAGCTGTGGGAATCACCCGTGCTGGTATATCCAAACCCCGGAAAAATGTTTGTAGTTGACACCGATGCGAGCAAGGGCGGGATTGGAGCTGTACTCTCCCAGCAGATCGATGGCGAAGAAAGAGTCCTCTCGTATTACAGCCGAGTTCTCTCAAAAAGTGAGAGGAACTACTGCGTGACCAGGAAGGAACTATTGGCTATAATAGAGGCCACCCAGCAGTTCCACAAGTACCTATAAGGCCAGAAATTTACTCTTCGAACAGACCATGCATCGCTGAGATGGCTGCTTAGCTTAAAAAACCTCGAGTGACAAGTTGCGAGATGGATCGAAATATGCAGTCATACGATTACAAAATTTTTCATCGGAAGGGTGGAGTTCATGGAAATGCAGACGCCCTATCTCGACGTCCATGTCCAGCTAATTGCAAGCATTGCTGACTGATTGAGGAAAAAGAGCCGACCGTTGATCTGCGAGTGATAACGGTCGAATTCGATGAACGTTGGTCATCGGAGGAGGTTCGAAATGGCCAGTTAGCCGATGGAAACATCGCACCATTGCTCGTATAGAAGGAACCAACTGGGCGGTCTGAGTGGAAGAACGTTTCGAAGCATGGTGCCACCCTGAAAAGTTATTGGGCACAATGGAACTCCCTTCAGGTAGAGGGTGGCGTACTCAAGCGGAAACAGGAAACGGCGGATGGCAGCTCCTAAACGATGCAAACTTTACTTCCTAAAAGCCGAATCGACGATGTGGTTAAGAAAATGCACGAAGGATCCTCGGGAGGCCACCTTGGTGTTAACAAGACCTTAGCGAAATTGCGGGAAAGGTTCTATTGGCTCCACTGGTGTCGTAGATGCTCAATTTGCACTTCCGTCAAAGGTCCAAAGCGACGACTGAGTGAACAAATGCAAACCTATAACTTATTATTTGCACATGTAACACTGCCCCCACCTCAGTTCTTTTCGCCCCGAAAAGATGTGTCGACAGTGGTCGTTAAGTCTCCCTGGATATAATATGGGGCAAGATGGTCCAGGTGCATGGTTTTCATTTTGGCTCTGGGCTGAAGGTGTTCCTGTATATATGACGTCGTTGATTCGCTTTGTAACCCGGCAAGGTCCCTCCCAATTATGCTGCAACTTTGGAGACCTACCCGTCCGCCGTTGTGGGTCAGATAGCCACACCAAGTCATCTTGCTGGAAGCCAGTAGAATTTGCCTTTAGATCATACCTTGCCTTCATGCGGTCAGTAGCCGATTCGAGGTGTTTTCGCACTGTCCGATGTATTTGGTTCAACCGTTGCCTTAGCTCACTTGCGTACTCCGAGATCGTTTGGGGTTTTCCACGGGATGTTCCAAACTTTACATCAGCCGGCAGACGAATAGTCTATCCAAAAATGACTTTGGCTGAGGCTTGGCCCGTCGATGCGTGCTCGGCAGCTCTATCTGCCATCAAGAATAATGGGATGTGCCGGTCCCAGTCCCTTTGGTTCTCGTCAACCATCTTGGCCAGGTGTTTATTGAGTGTGCCGTTGAAACGTTCGACCATTCCATCGGATTGGGGATGCAGTGGTGTTGTCCTTGTTTTCCGTATTCCCAGCAGCTCGCGCGTTTCGCGAAAAACCAGTGACTCAAAGTTCGGCCTTGATCCGAATGTAATTCACAAGGTACGCCGTACGTACTCATCCAATTTAACACTAACAGTAGTTGCTTCCTGGTTGGGAATGGGGTAGACCTCGGGCCACTTGCTGAAATAATCGGCAACAACCAGCGTGTATCGATTTCCCCACTCGGATTCAGGAAAGGGACCTGCGATGTCAACAGCAATCCTTTCAAACGGTACCCCCACGTTATAGGTTTGCATTTGTCCTCTCAGTCGTCGCTTTGGACCTTTGACGGAAGCGCAAATTGTGCATCTAAGGCACTAGTCCTCTACGTCTTCTCGAGCGTGGAGCCAGTAGAACCTTTCCCGCAATTTCGCTAAGGTCTTGTTAACGCCAAGGTGGCCTCCCGAGGATCCTTCATGCATTTCCTTGACCACACCGCGAATTCGGCTTTTTGGGAAGTAACGTTTGCATCCTTTAGGAGCTGCCATCCGCCGTTTCCTGTTTCCGCTTGAGTACGCCACCCTCTAACTGAAGGGAGTTCCACTGTGCCCAATAGCTTTTCAGGGTGGTGCCAAGCATCGAAACGTCCTTCCACTCAGGTCGCCCAGTTGTCTCCTTCCATACGAGCAATGGTCCGATGTCTTCATCGGCTAGTTGGGCGTTTCGAATCTCCTCCGATGACCAACCTTCATCGAATTCGACCGCTATCACTGGCAGATCAACGGTCGGCTCTTTTTCCTCAATCAATCAGCAATGCTTGCAGTTAGCTGGACATGGACGTCGAGACAGGGCGTCTGCATTTCCATGAACTCCGCCCTTCCGATGAACAATTTTGTAATCGTTTGACTGCAATCTTTCAATCCATCTCGCAACTTGTCCCTCGGAGTTTTTTAAGCTAAGCAGCCATCTCAGCGATGCAAGGTCTGTTCGAAGAACAAATTTCTGGCCTTATAGGTACTTGTGGAACTGCTGGGTGGCCTCTATTATAGCCAATAGTTCCTTCCTGGTCACGCAGTAGTTCCTCTCACTTTTTGAGAGAACTCGGCTGTAATACGAGAGGACTCTTTCTTCGCAATGGCTCTGCTGGGAGAGTACAGCCCCAATTGCATCGGTGTCAACTACAAACATTTTTCCGGGGTTTGGATATGCCAGCGCGGGTGACTCCCACAGCTTCTCCTTCAAGGTCTCAAAGGCTGCCTGGCATTGTTCATTCCAGACATACGTATGATTTTTCTCGGTTAGCTGATGGAAACACTTGGCTATTTTGGCAAAGTCTTTGACGAATCTTCGATAGTAGGTCGCCAGATCCAGAAAACTTCGAAGTTAACGCTCGTTGTTGGGTGTTGGCCAGCTTCTCACGGCTTCAATCTTTTCAGGGTCTGTTTTGACCCCTTCTGTTGATACAATGTGTCCCAGGTATTTTACTTCAGCTGCGAAAAGGTTACACTTGTCAGGACTAAGTTTCAGATTCGCCAGTCACAATCGGGAGAAAACCTCTTCTAAGTTCCGTACCTGCTCTTCAGACGTTCTCCCGATAACAATGATGTCATCTAGGTACACCAAGCAGAACTTCCAGGTTAGGCCTCGTAGCACTATTCCATCAGGCGTTCGAAGGTGGCTGATGTGTTGCAAAACCCAAATGGCATCACCACAAATTGCCACAATCCGATCTCAACTGAAAATGCGGTTTTCTCTCGGTCCTTCTTGTCGATTTCTACCTGCCAGTAGCCACTCTTGAGATCGAGTATAGAAAACCATTTTGCGTGGGCTAAAGTGTCCATGATGCCTTCGATGCGTGGAAGCGGGTAACTATCTTTCTTAGTGACATCGTTAAGCTGCCTATAATCGACACAAAAACGAGTGCTACCATCCTTTTTCTTTACTAGAACTACTGGCGCGGGCCATGGACTGACAGAAGGCTCGATAACATCTCGTTTTTCCATGTCCGAGATCAGTGCGCTCATTTCTTCTTGTTTGGCTATTGGAAGACGTCTCGGTGCTTGTCGAATCGGCTTGGCTCCCTGTGTATCTAGGACGTAAGTTACCATAATCATTCGGCCTTGGTCATCTGGGCTTGTGTAGTAATCTAAGAACGATGGCTCTAAAAGCAGCGCTGACACAGGCACACAGCACGAACGCAATTTAATAAGGATTCAGTCGATTCAGTCACCTTCCCCATCGCAACACTCGTTTTTTTTTTCGCAGGAATAATAAGTGGAAAAATTTCCTTTGTACTTAACACCCGGGAAACAAAATTCTAAAAATGTTTAAAAATTCCTAATGTGTAGTATCTTATTACAATATCTTTTGAAGATAATTTAACGAATTGCGGTGTAACGCGGTATGCAAATGCTTAGAACGAAACGGTTAACCCCTTTTAATTATGAATGCTAAAATCATTGTATCATTTAACCTGTTAATTATATGAACGCTAAAATCATTGTATCATTTAAACCCCTTAAAATTTGTCTAATTCTTCCGATTTTTCCCACCTAATTACGCCTAATTATCATAAACGACAAATTGCCTTCAATTGATAACTTAATTGAACCTACAAAAGACAGTGAAAAGGGAAATTGCAAATACCGCCGTCATAAACTACAAATGATAAGGAAAAAGTACATTTGATAGCAACAAAAACCTTCAATTGTGTGATTTCCCCCTTTCTGAATGGGTTCGTATTGTTCTACTTGCCCATAAAGTGTCGTAGTTGCTTGAGTGTGGAGAATATTAAATTGTGCTTGCGAAATTTGCATGCTATTGCGTCGTAAATCGTGAAAATGGGTGATAACTACATAACAACATTGGAAATTGGAATTATCGGGGAGAGTGGCGCCGGCAAGTCGAGTCTGATGCTTCGTCTGACAAACGAGGAATGGGATGGAGATCAGGAGTCTGCTCGAAACCGCCAGACAGCGCGGACGCCGCGTAAAGAAGAAGCGAGTTGGGAGTGAGAGGAGATTGCGGGCTGATCAGAATATCGCCGAGACACGTGGAAAAGTTTCTCGCGTAAAAGACAGTGAAATATTGTAAAAAAAAATAGACGATAAAGTTATCGTGCAAATTGTGAACACCTTGTTAGTCGTGTGGGTTAGCGAAAAGTGGAATAAAACTCGTGTTCCGTCAAAATCTAGTGGAAGTGTTTTCGCTTGGGTGTCCAAAGGTTTCTCCCTCCCTTAAATCAGTTGTCGAAAAGTTATTCTTTAGTTCCCAGAAATAATCAGGTCCCCAAAGGAGATATGAAACGAAGAAACAATTTGAAAATGTGGAAAAAGGCGTCATTGATTTGCCCCCGAATTTAGTAACAATTAGTTACTCAATGCACTTAGCATGTAACGGATTTGTAATTAACCGTTAGCTCTTTTGTCGGAAATTTTTCGAAATGCTGTGATGCAACTTCGCTTCATCGATTAAGGAAGTCGGTTCGCGTGGAATCGTTGTTGTTAATGTACTGTACATGTTCCAATACAAATTCGGAAACTCCTCCACAATACTTGTTAGAAGAAGCGTGCACACAGAGATGAATCGTGAGAATACAAACAAACTGGAACGTTTCACAGAAGTACACAGAACACTTTCATGGAATAATTTCTGTGTTTGAAGGGTGCATGCTTGGGGTGAAATGAACTAGTGAAGGATCAGAGAGCAAGTCTTCGAAGAAAAACCGGCAACCCGAACAAAATAAATACGCGTTTGATCGACAAATATCTCTTCGAATCTTCTCACGTTTCCCTATGTGGCAACGAAAAAGAAAAGTACGGTAGTTCGCAAATGTAGATTTAATTAGACACAAGAGAAAAAACTAGTAAATACACGGTGGATATTTGCGTGGAAAAAATAAAAGTGCGTGTGTGGTCGGAGTAAATTGATCGCGATAGAAATGCACAAAGTAATGCTTGCGAAGATTCTGTAGCAAGAAGTGAAGTGAAGGCCCAAATTTAAAGCACGTCGGCCAGTTGCACTAAACAACAAAGTGATAATAACGGTCCAGACATTGCAACACAGCACGCTCACCGTGGAAATTGATCCTAGCAAAACGATCAAAGAGCTGAAGCAGGAAATCGAGGCTGTCCATGCTTTTCGGGAATTGCAAGGAAAGGTTGCAGAATTGTCGGGAGAAGAGGAGGCTTTCACATTATTCGGCGCAGACATAACTTGAGTAGTTCACATTATTTCAAGTAATAGAAAATTCATATTAGCTTTTGCATGCATGTTCATTTTCGCGTCTTATTGGAATCCCGTATGAAGTTCAAGTCACAAAACCTTAGAATTAAAAGCGTCGATTGAAAGTGTAGTTGTAAGAAAAGCTTATCAGTCGTGTTCAGATACAAGACGACCTGAGCATTAAGAAACATAATCTTGAAGAGATAATTTTCTCTATAGAATGTTATGTGGCATTCAATGAATTTTGTCGAAATATTTTTGGATAAAGTTCGCATGAAAATTATAGCACCATGATGTAATCAATTGCATATAGAACTTTGCTATCACACGATTAATTTGAATGAATCTGTCTGAGTTCAGAGCGATTAATTTGCATGTATCCATTTTTATACTGATTACGTTGTGCATCCAGAGATTACGCCTGGTTTTAGTAATTCTTGTTCGTGAACTTCAATGTATTTCTTGCTATAGATTTTTTTTTGGCACTCTCAAATATCTGCACTTTACTAGTTTTCGATACCGGATATGTAAATGAGCATACTTATTGGTCTAATTTTGAAGGCTTAATTTTATATTCATACATATTTTAATCCGTTCTTGAAAGTGAACATTTTTTTTCAATTTCATGAAAAATTTTGGATTTTTAATATAATAAAGAGTATGTTCAGTTTACGCTTTGTCGATGTACTTGAACATCAAAGGCATTATATCATTTGCATTTAGTGATACTCCGTTAAAAGTTCCCGAAATTTGAATAAAAAAAATAAGATAACATTACCTTATTATTTAATAATAATAATTATAAAATAATACTGATTCATTTATTTAAATAAACAAATTTACCTAATTATTTACCCTATAAATCTTTCTACTACCCATTTATATGACAGCACTGATTCAAATTCTTAGTAAAATTAAACCATAAGATAAAATATCACACCTAAAATAATAGCCTAAACCCATTCAATAAAAAGAATAACAATTTGAAATGATAAAAATCAAAGACAATATAAACAATAAATTTTGCACCATTCAAAAATATAAAAAGGTATTATAAATGACAGATAAAAATTTAGATTAAATTCGAAGCTTTTGTGTTTAACGAGAGTTAATAATGATGTAATTTCTCAACTGGGATTTTAGAATGACAGTTCAGGTAAAATACAAGTATAAACGAGTATTTGTTGCAACAAAAAGAGATAATTATGGGACATGCAAAATAATCACTTGCAACATCGTTGTTCTGGCATTTTCCGCAGAAGTCTGTAATGTAACAGTATCTGAACATTATTCTTATAATTAAAAGTCAAAAATTTAATAAAGGGCGATAATTTTAGTCTATTAAATCGCTCTCTAAGAGCTTGGAATTAATTCTCAACCAGAGATTGCAATTTTGAAAACCCTGTTAACATCGCTCGTCAGAAAGGTAGATTGGAATTGAAACATTTCCTGTGTTGAAGATTATCTTTCTCAAATTGATTCATTACTAAAATTCTGCCTTTTATTTAAGTATTATTTATCACCATACAAAATGTACATAAGTGTAACATAAATAGTTCATTTATATTCAAATTCCAAATAAGATTTTGTGGTCAGCTATAGAGTATCAGAAAATGTGTAATACCGGAATTTAACCTGTTAGAAACCAATAAGTTAGATTAGGTATAGATGATCTAATGAATTGATTGAAAATTGAAAGAAAAAAAATAAAAATGAATTAAAAACGTACCCGAGGGTCTTTCCTTTCCTCCATTTCTAACCGGGTATAGGACCCGGTACGGTGGCAGGCTTCCCCCTCAAAATATGAGCCAGTCACCGGGTACAATTTAATCCTTTTTATTTCAGGTGACTTAAAGCCAAGTGCCTTTTTATGGCATAAAGTTATGCAATTCCATTGTATAATTCTATGACATAAATTGGTCACCGGGGTACTCCCCTTCTGATGGGAAGGTTCATACAATTCAAGTTGTATGAGTTTTCCACTCAGAAGAGGAATACCTGGCCACTTCAACGATTTAACATTGGATTTATTCCGGTTGGGTGGGCATGAAGGGGCTCCACCACCACCCGGTTGCCCCTCTTTCATTTGTGGGCCCTGAATGTATTTGGGTAAGGACGAGGTCACCCCCAAATTAGTCTTTCTTGTCAGGTTGCACTTGTTCTCGCAACAAGTCGTAATTCCTTCGTGGAGGTTATCTACTGATTTGCGACTTCGGTCGTCCTCTCGAACTCTGCAAGCAATTCGTGAATGCGAAATGTTTTGTAGTGAGTCCTCGTGCCGGGGAAACGAACCCGCCCCACGACACCGCAATGCTAGCCTGCCAGCGCATTCACGCGTCTCCGGACGAGGGCATTCTCGGCAGGAATCAACCCCTTCCTCTGCCGAGGCAGCAGAACATCGCTGCGGTCCTTCACGGACATATGAAAATCTATTATTCACTACAAATGGCGCCCAACGTGGGGCCCGAAAAGCCCGGCTGTATCATCAGTCGTGAGCACGAGACAGTCCATCGTCTCTAGGTGTCCCCACAAGGTGTTAGAAATTTTGGCGGGTAGATAACTCCCGAGGGTTTTTGCACTAATCGTGCCCCAGCAGCCGAGTAACTTCCGAACGTGTGTTGTCTTCGGACATCAATATCGTTTGGTCCTTCTTTTGATTTATACCTTGGTGGTTTACCACCATTGTATAACTAGTAAGGCCAAATTATATTAGGGTCCCTTTTTGTGTTCGGAAGTTATTATCCCAACATCTATTTTGCGGAGGATTCTGATCCGCTCCCCAAACCAGCGGTGCCTAAGTGTCTTAAATTACATGGATTTTGATTTCATGTGATTGGCTGATTAGCTAATCCATGACTATCCATGACAAGACACGCGCTGCTTGTGGATTAGAATCCCACCCTGGGCTGACAAGTTGTAACTTGAGAAGTTTGCTAATGAGGGATCACTTCGGAACCCTGATTTTCATGGTGCCACAAGAGAGTGTCCCTGAAACGTTTTAGAAGGATTGTGCCATGGTGTCCATACTTGGGAGGAAGGACGGAAAGGAAAGACCGATTATTTTTTTTGATAACTTAAAACTTTTTTTTGAAACTTTATCATACATTCTTTTTGTGAGGTTCGACTATAGTTCGCCACTGACGGCCACTTACAAATTATAAATTTTGCATCATTTTTTTCACATTTTCATTATTTATATATATATATTTATTTAGGTTTTTAGTTAGCAATTTAAATTTCTTTTAGCATGCCCACCAAAAGAACTCCCGAAAGGAGAAAGTTGCGGTCGGACGCCGGACCAGCTCTATTGTGTTCCATCTGTCACGAGGACATGGACGAAACTACAAGCCAGAGGTTGCAGTGCGGACACAGGCTACATCAGCTGTGTTTGGCACAACTGCGGCAAACTTCATCCACGTGCCCGCTCTGTCGACAGCCTTTGGAAATCGCACAGCCAGCAACAGAACGACCTCAGTCCTCCAGTACAAGTGGAGCTGTCCCCAAAAGCGGACCCCTTCCATCCACTACAAGGAGTGCACGAGACGATGACTACAGGGCTGAAGCAGTTCCGCCTGCAGAAGAAGCGAGTCCACCGGTGGCTGTGGAAGCCACAGTTCTACGAGATCTAATGGCGCTCGTACAGGACATGTCCACCCGGCTCGCCTCTCTAGAGAGCCAGAGAGAGAACCCCGCACCATCCCGGCCAAGAACTCCTCCTATGTGGGATTCGGACCCAAATCCGTGGGACTTCCCAGTAGACTCGCGGCGTGATCCCGAACGGATCCGGCCAGGTACAGCCATGAATCCGTTGGCTCCAGTTTACCGGCCCCGATTGAGCCAAGCACCGCCACCAAATCAGGCTCCCGTGATTCCGCCGGACCAACGCTTCCATCCACACGACATGTATCGGCTGAAGCCGACACAGATCCCCAGCATCATCCAGGGATGGAATCTACATTTCAGTGGGGAACCCAATACGATAACGGTGGAGGTTTTCATAAGTCGGGTGGAGTCACTCATTGAGCAGATGCTAGCAGGAGACCGCACAGCGCTCGCAGGATACCTGCCAATGCTGCTTAGGGGAGCAGCCCTGGAGACATATTGGAGGATACATTCAGCTCCACCATCCATACGCTGGTCACGGCTGAAGGAGGTACTCCGCATGGAATACCCTACGGTCGACATGGACGAATTAGTCCTGGATAAGATGAATGCTAGATGGCAGCGTCCGGACGAGTCCTTCCATAAATATCGAGCCGATATCCTTCGGTTGAATGACCAGCTGTCAGAGCCATTGTCTTCTACCCAAATTCTTCGCCTGCTAAAGCGCAATCTAAGACCGGAGATTCGTCGGCATATCGTGAACTCCGATCCACAGAGTATGGAGGCCCTGCTGAGAAATGTGCGTCGTATAGAAGGGTTTGAGGAAGACCTACGGGACCGGCCATACTTACTAACCAGGACGGGTCCTCGACGAGGAATCGCGGAATTGGCCCCAGATTATACCACCCTAGATCTGGAGGATGATTTGGACCCAGACCAGCTTGCTGTAGCGGCGGTGGGAAGTCTTACGACCTGCTGGAATTGTCACCAAACCGGACACCGGTTCATTTCATGCCGCGCAGAACGTAAGGTTTTCTGCTACGGTTGCGGCAAGCCGGACACTTACTTCCCGGACTGTTCTGAATGTGCCGCACGAAAAAACGGCCAAAAGAGTACCCGACCACCTCAGCGGTACTCGAAACCCCAGCAGTAGCTCCTCAGTCAGCGGCTCACCCCAACCAACCTGACGTTAACCCACCAGCCATAACCATTACGACTGCGGATGTTCACTCTCTTCCGGAGACCTCACCAACGACAATATTAAAACGACCATCGCAGTCACTGCCAGAAGAACCGCGGCAGCCTCAAGTACGCACTCTAAAACCTTATCATGTTAGACTGCAGGAATATCGGGTGGCTCGAGAGCGAATATTTGCTTCCGAAGTTGTCACTTCCCGTCCGTGCACGACAAAATGGTCAACCCGTCGTTGGCGGAATTTCCGCAAGAGAGTGCGCACCTGCCGTCAAACCGTAAACTCTTGTAACATCTCGGAGGTTGCTGAGAATGAGATCAGACCTTATCATCCAATTAAAGTGTTGGGCGAGACCGTGTTTGCATTGATCGACACGGGTGCCAGTATCAGTTGTCTTGCCTCGAGCTTTGGCTCGAAAGTGCTCCAAGAATACCCGAACTTGATTAAATCCTGGCGCACTGAAATCAGTACAGCTGATGGCACCAAACACCCTATACGAGGTAAACTAACAACACCCGTGACGTTCAGGGGTCAGACGAAGGATATTACCTTCTACATTATCCCGTCTTTGACTCAGAACGTATACCTTGGTGTCGATTTCGTCCTTCGCTTTGGACTGGCCTCCGATTTATTCACCGATTTGTCTTTAAAAACCAGAAATGTCAACGAAATCACTTCTACTCCCGATAGGCATGACCTGACGTCTAACCAACGGCAACGCCTGGAAGCATCCATTGCTGCTTTCCCATCTTACGCTACCCAAGGCCTTGGCCGCACCACCCTAGTCTCACACGCCATCGACGTTGGCGATAGTAAACCGATTAAACAGAGACACTACGCCATCTCGCCAGCCATGGAGAAATTGGTGTATGCGGAATTAGATAGGATGCTCGAGTTGGGGGTCATAGAAGAGTCCCAAAGTGCCTGGTCCTCACCGGTAACCTTGGTTGTAAAGCCAGGTAAAGTCCGCCTCTGTCTTGATGCCCGTAAGGTAAACGCGGTTACCATCAAGGACGCGTACCCTCTTCCACTCATCGATGGAATACTAGGGAGACTGCCGAAAGCCAATTATATCACCAGTCTCGACCTAAAAGACGCCTTCTGGCAAATTCCACTCGATGAGGGCTCGAGGGACAAGACCGCCTTCACAGTGCCTGGACGACCATTATATCAGTTCGTCACAATGCCCTTTGGCCTGTGTAATGCGCCGCAAACGATGACCCGGTTGATGGACAAGGTCATCCCACCTCACCTGAAACACCAAGTGTTCGTGTACCTCGATGATCTTTTACTCATCACGGAAACGTTCGATCAACACCTCCTACTTCTACAAGAAGTAGCCCTGCACATCAGTAAGGCGGGACTCACCATCAACGTACAGAAAAGTAAGTTTGTCATGAAAGAAGTCCGATACTTAGGCCATGTCATAGGACATGGCACTATCAAAACGGATCCAGACAAAACTCGTGCGATTGATGAGTTCCCCTTACCAAAAACGGTGAAGCAGCTACGACGTTTCCTTGGTGTGTGCGGTTGGTACCGAAGGTTTGTTCGGAATTATGCAACAGTTTCAGCGCCCCTGTCAGACATGTTGCGGAAAGGGAAGTTCGTTTGGACCGAACTCAGCCGAAAGGCATTTGAAGAGCTTAAACAAGCCCTCACATCAGCTCCTGTCTTGCACAGCCCCGACTTCACGAAGCCCTTCTCCATTCATTGTGACGCAAGTCAACATGGAGTAGGAGCCGTGCTGGTGCAATTGACCGATGAAGGAGAGGAAGCTCCCATCGCCTTCATGTCCAATAAGCTGAATTCGGCCCAAAGGAACTATACTGTTTCCGAGCAAGAATGTTTGGCAGCGGTAATGGCTGTGAAGAAATTCCGAGCTTATATCGAGGGCCACCAATTCGAGATCATCACGGACCACGCGTCACTACAATGGTTGATGAACCAGGCAGATTTAAGTGGACGCCTAGCCAGATGGGCTCTTAAACTGCAAGGGTTCAAGTTCTCCATCAAACATCGGAAAGGAACCCAGAACATCGTACCCGACACTCTCTCACGGATGTTTTCCCCAGAGGGAGCCGAAATAACAATAAATGACGAGGACCCCATCGAAATAGATTTGGACAGCCCACATTTCGAATCAGATAGCTACAAAGAGTTGAGGCAAACCATAGCGACCCAACAGACACAGCTGCCTGACTTGAAGGTAATAGACGGCTATGTGTATAGACGAAACGAATACGCCACTGGTGATCCATGGCAGGAAGAAGAGTCTTGGAAACTCTGGGTACCGGAGGAAATGACACAACAGCTGATCCTCCGCGCACATGATCATCCGTTAAGTGCCCACGGAGGTTACGGTCGAACACTACGGCGACTAAAAAAATACTTCTTTTGGCCTAAAATGGCATCCCAGGTCAAAGACTACGTGAGCGCCTGTGAGACCTGTAAAGGCACCAAAGCGCCCAACCAGCCTCTTCGACCTCCTATGGGTCAACTCAACGTCCCAGAACGCGTGTTCCAGCGTCTATACATCGATCTACTCGGTCCATATCCTCGGTCTTCCATGGGACACATCGGAGCTATAGTCGTTCTAGATCAGCTCTCAAAATTCCCAATGGTGGAACCTATCCGTAAATTCACAACTCCATCGATCGTGAAATTCTTAGAGAACCGGGTATTCCATGTGTTCGGAGTTCCAGAGAGTGTGTACTCAGATAATGGGGTACAGTTCCGGTCTCGGCAGTTTAAGAGCCTACTTGAGCAGTATGGCATTGAACACCAACTGACGCCCATATACTCTCCTCAGTCCAACGCGTCAGAACGGTTGAACCGCACCCTATTGGCCGCGATCCGTTCCTACGTCCACCCATCTCAAAAGGATTGGGATCGGCGATTGTCTGCCATCACATGCGCCCTGCGATCCTCGTATCATTCCGTCACCGGTGTCGCCCCTTACTTTGCCGCCTTTGGACAGCACATGATTTGCCACGGTAAATCATACCGACTGTTACGGCAATTAAAGTGTTTGGGAGACCCGGTCGTTGCGCTGGAGCCCCACGAACGTTTAGGAGACCTCCGCCAACAGATCGGACGGAAGATTAAGGCCGCAGGTAGTGCAAATGAAGCGCAGTACAATCTCCGGTCACGATCTGCTAATTTCAAAGAAGGAGATGAAGTTTTCCGGCGAAATTTCCGCCAAAGTGACGCCGCGGGGCATTACAACGCCAAGCTGGATAGGCGATTCCTGAAAAGCCGCATAAAGAAGGTAATGGGACCTAACCGTTACTTGATAACGGATCCATCGGGAAAAGAAGTGGGGATATACCACGCGAAAGACCTGCGCCGATAGATAATTGGGCACGTCTGTTTGTCCGTCCGCATATATTTTCAAAAACGCGCAAAGATTGTATACTTCCAGGCAAACATAGACATAAGTCAGTCCGTCCGTCTGTTAATTGTGTTCTTTTATTGTTCGTCATCTCTAGTCCCGACGCCGAAGGCAACCCGTGAGACACAGAAAGATCCTTCAGCTCCTTTTTCGTAATCCGCATTGCCTTGGGATCACGAGAAAATTAGCTGCCCTGTAGTAATCTAAGAACGATGGCTCTAAAAGCAGCGCTGACACAGGCACACAGCACGAACGCAATTTAATAAGGATTCAGTCGATTCAGTCACCTTCCCCATCGCAACACTCGTTTTTTTTTTTCGCAGGAATAATAAGTGGAAAAATTTCCTTTGTACTTAACACCCGGGAAACAAAATTCTAAAAATGTTTAAAAATTCCTAATGTGTAGTATCTTATTACAATATCTTTTGAAGATAATTTAACGAATTGCGGTGTAACGCGGTATGCAAATGCTTAGAACGAAACGGTTAACCCCTTTTAATTATGAATGCTAAAATCATTGTATCATTTAACCTGTTAATTATATGAACGCTAAAATCATTGTATCATTTAAACCCCTTAAAATTTGTCTAATTCTTCCGATTTTTCCCACCTAATTACGCCTAATTATCATAAACGACAAATTGCCTTCAATTGATAACTTAATTGAACCTACAAAAGACAGTGAAAAGGGAAATTGCAAATACCGCCGTCATAAACTACAAATGATAAGGAAAAAGTACATTTGATAGCAACAAAAACCTTCAATTGTGTGATTTCCCCCTTTCTGAATGGGTTCGTATTGTTCTACTTGCCCATAAAGTGTCGTAGTTGCTTGAGTGTGGAGAATATTAAATTGTGCTTGCGAAATTTGCATGCTATTGCGTCGTAAATCGTGAAAATGGGTGATAACTACATAACAACATTGGAAATTGGAATTATCGGGGAGAGTGGCGCCGGCAAGTCGAGTCTGATGCTTCGTCTGACAAACGAGGAATGGGATGGAGATCAGGAGTCTGCTCGAAACCGCCAGACAGCGCGGACGCCGCGTAAAGAAGAAGCGAGTTGGGAGTGAGAGGAGATTGCGGGCTGATCAGAATATCGCCGAGACACGTGGAAAAGTTTCTCGCGTAAAAGACAGTGAAATATTGTAAAAAAAAATAGACGATAAAGTTATCGTGCAAATTGTGAACACCTTGTTAGTCGTGTGGGTTAGCGAAAAGTGGAATAAAACTCGTGTTCCGTCAAAATCTAGTGGAAGTGTTTTCGCTTGGGTGTCCAAAGGTTTCTCCCTCCCTTAAATCAGTTGTCGAAAAGTTATTCTTTAGTTCCCAGAAATAATCAGGTCCCCAAAGGAGATATGAAACGAAGAAACAATTTGAAAATGTGGAAAAAGGCGTCATTGATTTGCCCCCGAATTTAGTAACAATTAGTTACTCAATGCACTTAGCATGTAACGGATTTGTAATTAACCGTTAGCTCTTTTGTCGGAAATTTTTCGAAATGCTGTGATGCAACTTCGCTTCATCGATTAAGGAAGTCGGTTCGCGTGGAATCGTTGTTGTTAATGTACTGTACATGTTCCAATACAAATTCGGAAACTCCTCCACAATACTTGTTAGAAGAAGCGTGCACACAGAGATGAATCGTGAGAATACAAACAAACTGGAACGTTTCACAGAAGTACACAGAACACTTTCATGGAATAATTTCTGTGTTTGAAGGGTGCATGCTTGGGGTGAAATGAACTAGTGAAGGATCAGAGAGCAAGTCTTCGAAGAAAAACCGGCAACCCGAACAAAATAAATACGCGTTTGATCGACAAATATCTCTTCGAATCTTCTCACGTTTCCCTATGTGGCAACGAAAAAGAAAAGTACGGTAGTTCGCAAATGTAGATTTAATTAGACACAAGAGAAAAAACTAGTAAATACACGGTGGATATTTGCGTGGAAAAAATAAAAGTGCGTGTGTGGTCGGAGTAAATTGATCGCGATAGAAATGCACAAAGTAATGCTTGCGAAGATTCTGTAGCAAGAAGTGAAGTGAAGGCCCAAATTTAAAGCACGTCGGCCAGTTGCACTAAACAACAAAGTGATAATAACGGTCCAGACATTGCAACACAGCACGCTCACCGTGGAAATTGATCCTAGCAAAACGATCAAAGAGCTGAAGCAGGAAATCGAGGCTGTCCATGCTTTTCGGGAATTGCAAGGAAAGGTTGCAGAATTGTCGGGAGAAGAGGAGGCTTTCACATTATTCGGCGCAGACATAACTTGAGTAGTTCACATTATTTCAAGTAATAGAAAATTCATATTAGCTTTTGCATGCATGTTCATTTTCGCGTCTTATTGGAATCCCGTATGAAGTTCAAGTCACAAAACCTTAGAATTAAAAGCGTCGATTGAAAGTGTAGTTGTAAGAAAAGCTTATCAGTCGTGTTCAGATACAAGACGACCTGAGCATTAAGAAACATAATCTTGAAGAGATAATTTTCTCTATAGAATGTTATGTGGCATTCAATGAATTTTGTCGAAATATTTTTGGATAAAGTTCGCATGAAAATTATAGCACCATGATGTAATCAATTGCATATAGAACTTTGCTATCACACGATTAATTTGAATGAATCTGTCTGAGTTCAGAGCGATTAATTTGCATGTATCCATTTTTATACTGATTACGTTGTGCATCCAGAGATTACGCCTGGTTTTAGTAATTCTTGTTCGTGAACTTCAATGTATTTCTTGCTATAGATTTTTTTTTGGCACTCTCAAATATCTGCACTTTACTAGTTTTCGATACCGGATATGTAAATGAGCATACTTATTGGTCTAATTTTGAAGGCTTAATTTTATATTCATACATATTTTAATCCGTTCTTGAAAGTGAACATTTTTTTTCAATTTCATGAAAAATTTTGGATTTTTAATATAATAAAGAGTATGTTCAGTTTACGCTTTGTCGATGTACTTGAACATCAAAGGCATTATATCATTTGCATTTAGTGATACTCCGTTAAAAGTTCCCGAAATTTGAATAAAAAAATAAGATAACATTACCTTATTATTTAATAATAATAATTATAAAATAATACTGATTCATTTATTTAAATAAACAAATTTACCTAATTATTTACCCTATAAATCTTTCTACTACCCATTTATATGACAGCACTGATTCAAATTCTTAGTAAAATTAAACCATAAGATAAAATATCACACCTAAAATAATAGCCTAAACCCATTCAATAAAAAGAATAACAATTTGAAATGATAAAAATCAAAGACAATATAAACAATAAATTTTGCACCATTCAAAAATATAAAAAGGTATTATAAATGACAGATAAAAATTTAGATTAAATTCGAAGCTTTTGTGTTTAACGAGAGTTAATAATGATGTAATTTCTCAACTGGGATTTTAGAATGACAGTTCAGGTAAAATACAAGTATAAACGAGTATTTGTTGCAACAAAAAGAGATAATTATGGGACATGCAAAATAATCACTTGCAACATCGTTGTTCTGGCATTTTCCGCAGAAGTCTGTAATGTAACAGTATCTGAACATTATTCTTATAATTAAAAGTCAAAAATTTAATAAAGGGCGATAATTTTAGTCTATTAAATCGCTCTCTAAGAGCTTGGAATTAATTCTCAACCAGAGATTGCAATTTTGAAAACCCTGTTAACATCGCTCGTCAGAAAGGTAGATTGGAATTGAAACATTTCCTGTGTTGAAGATTATCTTTCTCAAATTGATTCATTACTAAAATTCTGCCTTTTATTTAAGTATTATTTATCACCATACAAAATGTACATAAGTGTAACATAAATAGTTCATTTATATTCAAATTCCAAATAAGATTTTGTGGTCAGCTATAGAGTATCAGAAAATGTGTAATACCGGAATTTAACCTGTTAGAAACCAATAAGTTAGATTAGGTATAGATGATCTAATGAATTGATTGAAAATTGAAAGAAAAAAAATAAAAATGAATTAAAAACGTACCCGAGGGTCTTTCCTTTCCTCCATTTCTAACCGGGTATAGGACCCGGTACGGTGGCAGGCTTCCCCCTCAAAATATGAGCCAGTCACCGGGTACAATTTAATCCTTTTTATTTCAGGTGACTTAATGGGTTGAGTGGCCCAAGCCAAGTGCCTTTTTATGGCATAAAGTTATGCAATTCCATTGTATAATTCTATGACATAAATTGGTCACCGGGGTACTCCCCTTCTGATGGGAAGGTTCATACAATTCAAGTTGTATGAGTTTTCCACTCAGAAGAGGAATACCTGGCCACTTCAACGATTTAACATTGGATTTATTCCGGTTGGGTGGGCATGAAGGGGCTCCACCACCACCCGGTTGCCCCTCTTTCATTTGTGGGCCCTGAATGTATTTGGGTAAGGACGAGGTCACCCCCAAATTAGTCTTTCTTGTCAGGTTGCACTTGTTCTCGCAACAAGTCGTAATTCCTTCGTGGAGGTTATCTACTGATTTGCGACTTCGGTCGTCCTCTCGAACTCTGCAAGCAATTCGTGAATGCGAAATGTTTTGTAGTGAGTCCTCGTGCCGGGGAAACGAACCCGCCCCACGACACCGCAATGCTAGCCTGCCAGCGCATTCACGCGTCTCCGGACGAGGGCATTCTCGGCAGGAATCAACCCCTTCCTCTGCCGAGGCAGCAGAACATCGCTGCGGTCCTTCACGGACATATGAAAATCTATTATTCACTACACTTGTTGAGAAGATGTCACTGTACTTTGTCACCAGATTAGAGGCTTGCTTGAATAGCGGCGCTAGCAATTTCGTCCGCTTCAAT
>OZ017740.1:213373942-213408942 GCA_963969285.1 Odontomyia ornata
TCAGGCGATGTTTGCTTTCCTGTAGTGAAACTATTTTCTTTTACTCTTTATTTTTAATATTAATTAGAATAAATGCACTTAAAAATACTTTTGGTGAAGAAAAGCACGGGAACAGCATAAATTTGTCACCAAAAGTTAAGGTTCTTCCCCGAAATATAAAAGAACCACTGTTACCACTGTTTACTTTTTTTTGATGCGTAAAATCTGATGCATTTCCACTTTGGTGAGATTTGTACAATGTTGCCACTTGTTTTCATTTCATGTTTAATGGTCATCAATCTCTAAATGGTTTAGTAGTAAACTCCTTAATATTACTTTTTATCGCAAGTCAATAATACCTTTGTAATATAACAATTTAAAGATGAAAAGTTGGTGTTTACTTTCTTGCGACGCTCACAGTATATATATATATATATATATATATATATATATATATATATATATATATATATATATATATATATATACACATATATATAAACATACATATATACATTTATATAATATATTATATATATATATATATATATATATATATATATATATATATATATATATATCTATAAATATATACACATATAAACATACATATATACATTTATATAATATATTATATATATATATATATATATATATATATATATATATATATATATATATATATATATATATATATATATATATATATATATATATATATATATATATATATTATATATATATATATATATATATATATATATATATATATATATATATTATATATATATATATATATATATATATATATTATATATATATATTATATATATGTATATATATATATATATATACATATGCATGTTTATATATATATACATATATATATATATATATATATATATATATATATATATATATATATATATATATATATATATATACAGAGGTGGCCAAAAGTGATCGGACAATACAAGAAACAAGCAATAAAATACTTTTACGAGCATAAGCTTTGAAATGAAATAAAAATTTTTCCCTTATATAAAAGTTACTTGTATTCTCAATTAATTGCACAAAAAAATAAAACAGAAATAAAAAGATTTTCACAAGAAAATTAACAACTAATTCAAATTCACATTGCATCAAGTGGACAAAAGTAATCGGACATTTTGAAAAGTGTGAAATTAGTCATTGAAGTTTGGAGCAATTCTTTTCTTTTCATTTCCGAGTTTAAAAGGGGATTCCCCTAATTATATGTTGATATGTGTTTTTCTGATATCAGTCATTTACTTGTCAGTTTTAAGTGAAGAAAGTTAAACATGGCTAAGAATCGCAAAGAAACCTGTATACATGAAAGAAAAGTTATAATAAAGTTGTATAAAGAGAATAAATCCTTTTCTGAAATATCAAAAATAATTGGAAGAAGTCGTTCGACAGTTTTCGATATCGTGAAACGGTTCAGAAAAAAAAATCAGGTGGAAAACGAAATTAGGAGTGGTCGACCATGTAAACTAACAGAGACAGACGCACGAAAAATCTTAAGAATTGTTAAAAAGAATCCGACTACAACGTCCAGAAGTATTAGGGATCAATGAAAACAAGTTCTCCTACACCGTTGGCAGCCATGCAACCCCAGACCATTACACAGCCACCTCCGTGTTTTACTGTATGTTGAATGTTTTTGGGATGAAGCTCACTATTTTGAGTTCTCCACACCAACAACCTGCCGTCGGAGTGGTAGATATTAAACTCACTCTCATCAGAGGATATTATACGAGTCCAAAAGTCGAGCGGCTTGCTTTTAAATTCTTTTGCAAAGCATAATCTTTTCTTCTTATTAACTTTGCTAATTAGTGGTTTCTTTCGAGGTACTCTCGCTTGATAACCAGCACGGCTGAGAGCTCTACGAATAGTCCGGGCACTAACATTGGTACCATTTACATCTGCTAATTGATCCCTAATACTTCTGGACGTTGTAGTCGGATTCTTTTTAACAATTCTTAAGATTTTTCGTGCGTCTGTCTCTGTTAGTTTAAATGGTCGACCACTCCTAATTTCGTTTTCCACCTGATTTGTTTTTCTGAACCGTTTCACGATATCGAAAACTGTCGAACGACTTCTTCCAATTATTTTTGATATTTCAGAAAAGGATTTATACTCTTTATACAACTTTATTATAACTTTTCTTTCATGTATACCGGTTTCTTTGCGATTCTTAGCCATGTTTAACTTTCTTCACTTAAAACTGACAAGTAAATGACTGATATCAGAAAAACACATATCAACATATAATTAGGGGAATTCCCTTTTAAACTCGGAAATGAAAAGAAAAGAATTGCTCCAAACTTCAATGACTAATTTCACACTTTTCAAAATGTCCGATTACTTTTGTCCACTTGATGCAATGTGAATTTGAATTAGTTGTTAATTTTCTTGTGAAAATCTTTTTATTTCTGTTTTATTTTTTTGTGCAATTAATTGAGAATACAAGTAACTTTTATATAAGGGAAAAATTTTTATTTCATTTCAAAGCTTATGCTCGTAAAAGTATTTTATTGCTTGTTTCTTGTATTGTCCGATCACTTTTGGCCACCTCTGTATATATATATATATATATATATATATATATATATATATATATATATATATATATATATATATATATAAACATACATATTATATATATATATATATATATATATATATATATATATATAAACATACATATTATATATATATATATATATATATATATATATATATATATATATATATATATATATATATATATATATATATATATATGTAGGGATCCGAATGGAAGGAGCAAATAAAGAAATGCGCCACTTGTAGGTTTTAAACGTTTTATTAAAACAAATAGGCAGAAACTTCAAGGAATAATTTAAACATATTTTGCGTGACGCGCATCAGCGAGAGACTCCCGTCAAGTCACTTCTCTCTCAAGTACATTTCCAACAGAAAGTAGGTCCATTATGAAACGTCATTGCTAATACAGTCAATCACAAAAATATTCAAATGTTTTATCCGATATCGTTCCTACAGATCGGCCGTCCTGACCTATGCATCGCCCTCGATGCTGCTGTCTTCGAATCCGCGAAACCCGTCAGCAATGGAATCGATCGACGTCGGATAGGGCTTTAGGTTGTCAGCTGAGGTCCCCGTCTCATTCGGCCCTTCGTGCTCGCCGACCTTTTTCACCCGATAACGATCTTTCTTTAGAACGGCGGTTACTTTGTATGGTTCGAGAAACTTGGAATGCACCTTCAAACCAGCTCCGAATTGAGTTCTTCGTATGGCTACTAAGTCTCCGTCTTTACACTTTCGTGCCGCCTTACGCCTCTGGTTGTAATTACGCCTGTTTTCCTGTTGGATTTTTGAAATGTTTTGAAGCGCTTCTTGCCGGAGAGCCGATCGATGGTCCTGGAAACAGTTCATGATTTCCTCGTCAATAGCAGCTCATAGTTCATCGTTGTTACTTAGATGCATTGTCTGTCCAAACATTACTTCAAAAAGACTCATACCAATACTTCTACTGTAGGCCGCGTTGATCTGCTGCTGAACTTTTTCTACATGTTTATACCATGTCGCAGGATTATCAATGGATAATTTCGTAAGAATCGGTATTACAATTCGATTGATTCGCTCAATCTGACCGTTTCCGCGAGGAACTCCCGTTGTCGTTCGCACATGGTGAATTCCCTCTTGGCGACAGTATTCCTCGAACGCTTTTGATGTGAAAGATGCCCCTCGTTCGGAAATTATTCGTCTAGGATTTCGAAAAATAGTGGATTGCCTCTGCAACCTACCAATTACTTCATCGGCGGTAGTTGATTTGGTCGGATACAGCCAAACAAATTTGGAGAAAGCATCAACGATTACAAACAAATGGTTATAGCTCTTGTTCGTCGACGGCATTGGTCCTAGATGGTCAATATGGTATGTCTGCAGCGGTTTATCGCGTTTGTCGATGGTGTTCAAAAATCCTTCCGTCTTGCCTTGCTTTCGTTCCGCAAGAATACAGTTTACGCAGTTTGTTATAAACTTCTCGATTTTTGCGCATCTGAGGGAACCAATATTCTTGTAGCACTATATACTCGGTTTTCTTCCAACCAAAATGTCCTTGTTCGTGGCAACGCCTGATAATGTCATGCTGCATCGTATTTGGTACAACTAACAGAGTCTTTCCGTCCATCTCACGATATAAAACATTCCCTTTCAACGTGAATTCGAGTGTCTTCTTGTTACTGCCATCTTCCAATATTTTAATCAGCTGTTCGTCGTTACGTTGCTCATTTTTAATCTGTTCCAGAATGATGTTGTCCATTCGCTGAAGAACACATACGTCTGCAGGATATCTGCTTAATGCATCTACATACTTCATTAATGATCCCGACCGATGCTCCACAATGTAGTTGAACTCCTCCAATAACATTGCCCAACGTGAAACTCGAAGACACAAATCTTTTTTCGCCATCGTTCTTGCGAATGCTTGACAATCCGTCACTATTTTAAATTGTGCGCTCAGCAGATATACAAGGAATTTCTTCTATGCTTGCACTATTGCCAGAATTTCCAATTCGTAGCTAGTATATCTTGATTGAGTTGGGGTCGTCTTCCAGCTGGCATAATGAATAGGATGCATCATTCCATCTTCCGAATCTTTCTGCATAAGAATCGCACCTAATCCGTCCTTAGATGCGTCGGTGTGTAGTTCTGTTGGTGCTCCCGTCTTATACAACCTCAAAACTGGGTTTGTTATCAGTGCAGTTTTCAACTGCTCGAACGCGTTCTTTTGCTCCACGCCAAACTCGAAAGAGACTCCATCTTTCAATAAATTGGATATAGGTCGCGCAATTACTGCATAGTTGGCTATGAATTTGCGGAATGCACCCGTCAAACCTAAAAAGCTTCGAACGTCCTTAACGGTTTTAGGCGTTGGGAACATCGAGACTGCTGTCGTCTTCTTCCGTGATGGTTTGATTGTACCATTTTCAAGGATGTACCCTAAGTATTCGACTCGTTTGGCCATGAAATCACACTTACTCCAGTTTATCATGACGCCGAAATTACTCGAGATTTCTAAAACTTTTCTCAGTTTTTCTAGACTTTCTGCTTCACTCCGTGCCGGGATAATAATGTCATCCAAGTAGGTCAAAACGACGCCTTTCACAATCAATTCCCGATAAATAGTTTTAACATGCCTTTGGAAAACAGCTGGTGAATTACTCAGACCAAAAGGTACTCGAAGAAATTCAAATTGTCCGTCAGGTGTCACAAAGGCTGTGTATTTCACACTCTCCTTCTCTACAGGTACGTGGAAAAATGCGTTTTTCAAATCGAGCGTGGTGAAAACCGTCGAGTCTTGTAATCGGTCTAGCTGGTCTTCTATTAGCGGAAGCGGATATGGGTCGCGAATAATTTTCTTGTTCAACATTCTGTAATCCACGCATAATCTGGCGTCTCCGTTCTTCTTCTCAACCAACACGATGGGAGATGCATATGGCGAAGAGCTATATCGCACGATACCCTCTCTCATCCAATCATTGACTATGTCTGCTACAACCTTCCGTTGTTTGTCCGACAGTCGTCGCGGACCTTGTTGAATCGGAACTTCGTCGTTAAGAACCAAGCGCATCTCGATTCCTGTCTCTTTTATTTTGTTTGGTATATACGCTTCGATGAGATTTTTGACTTCCGCTTTTATAGATGAGTCATTGATATGGCACAGGTCAACTTCACACTCGTCTGGATCTGGGCTGACACTTAAAGTTTTCAAGTGATCGTAAACGCTTTCGTCATTCGCTCCTTGTTGACTGATGACTTCTTCCGGTTGTTGATTGGCGTTGTCGATTATTATATCCTTCTCATTCTTTGTTGATTGTTGAGCTGCTTCGGAGTTATTTTCGCCTACAATTCTTACAGTAGCACTCCGATTTTTTATTGTTATTTCTACGAACTCCGATAATTCACCACCAAGCAACAAGTTATATGGGAAAGTCGAATCCGGCACTACATGAATCGTAAGGGTTAAACGAACACCGTCTATTGTAACCGTCGTGGTAAAATGACCAAGAGTTTGCTGACTGCCAGAGCCAATGCCACCAAATCTAACATAATTTTTCTCAAGACATGGAGCGTCTAGTCCGTCATAGATACTACGTTTTATTAAATGGAGATCACTACCCGAATCAAAAACTGCACGAATTGTTCTTTTGCATATTTGTATGTCTCTATAAGTCTTCATATCCGCTAATTTTAACGCATCACATCTAACCTTCGGGATGTTCACCCGCGGGGTTGGACACTTGCTTGCAACATGGCCAAAATCACCACATGAGAAGCACTTTGTTCCCTTCCTTTTATCAGGACAGTCTTTACCGAGATGATTGGAATTTCCACAGTTAAAACAGCGTTTGCCAGACTTAATATCCGGTATATTTTTTTCACGTAACGGATACTTTGATTTTATTCGCGATTTTATAGCCTCGTATTGAATTAATTTTTGTCGTAATTCCTTTATCGAGCTCGCACCATATAAAATTGTTTTATTACGCTCATCGTCTGGAATACCGTCAATGATGTATTGTATCTTGGCCTCCAACTCGATCTCGGCGTGACTCGCGATATCTAAGACACGATAAACATATTCGTTCGAACTTTCACTCGGCAACTTTCGAATTTCAGTCAATTGTTTGTGAATGTCTTTGCTATTAGCTATCTGTCCGAATTCTACACACAGCGAGCTACGTAATTGATCCCATGATTTTGCGGAGCACTCAAAACCGACAAACAATTTCGCTGATCCACGTAACAATTTCTTCGCGTACACTACTCGTTGCATATCATTCCACCCACACATTTCCGCGGTTTCTTGAAAGCTTTTTAACCATCTTTCAATATTTTGGTATTTATCGCCACTAAATGTTTCCAGCGAGTCTTCAACATCGCGATATGACAACATTGTTTGCCTAAAAGACACCGCACTACATTCAGAGGGCGTTCGGTCAATTTCACTTGCAGCCACTTCCTCTTCCTCGTCGTCCTCGTTCTCTGACATCGTCGCAGCACGTAATCGTTCACGTAAAACTGCCTTTTTTCCGCTGACTGGCAACTCCAAAGTACGCAATCGTTCCCTGATTTCTTCCACAGTCAACGAATCAATATCCATCTTAGCAACGGCCACTGAGCTCCTCAGTCGTTCACGTAGCACCGCTTTACTTCCCGTTGGTACTTCGCTTTCTTCATCCGGCATATTAAATAATAATCTTCCGAACAATTTACTCTTTGTTTTCGTCTTGATCGCGTCGTCGTCAACCGAACACGTATAGACACGGAATCTTCTTGCACCAAAACCGTCTACTTGTCCTTGAACGCGTCGCCGTCTATCGAACACGTATGGACACGAAATCTTCTTGCACCAAAACCGTCTACTTGTCCTTGAACGCGTCGCCGTCTATCGAACACTTATGGACACGAAATCTTCTTGCACCAAAACCGTCTACTTGTCCTTGAACGCGTCGCCGTCTATCGAACACGTATGGACACGAAATCTTTTTGCACCAAAACCGTCTACTTGTCCTTGAACGCGTCGCCGTCAATCGAACACGTATGGACACGAAATCTTTCACCGTCTAGAACTTTCGTCTACTTTTACTTCTATTTTCATTTCAATAGTTACTCCATTTTTTTGGCGAATCCCGGTTGAGCCCCCACTTGTAGGGATCCGAATGGAAGGAGCAAATAAAGAAATGCGCCACTTGTAGGTTTTAAACGTTTTATTAAAACAAATAGGCAGAAACTTCAAGGAATAATTTAAACATATTTTCCGTGACGCGCATCAGCGAGAGACTCCCGTCAAGTCACTTCTCTCTCAAGTACATTTCCAACAGAAAGTAGGTCCATTATGAAACGTCATTGCTAATACAGTCAATCACAAAAATATTCAAATGTTTTATCCGATATCGTTCCTATATATATATATATATATATATATATATATATATATATATATATATATATATATATATATATATATATATATATATATATATATATAAAACATATATGTATATATATATATATATATATATATATATATATATATATAAAACATATATGTATATATATATAGATATATATATATATATATATATATATATATATATATATATATATATATATATATATATATATATATATATATATATGCCAAGCTCTATCGAGCAATAATTTCCACTTACGCAGCACCTAAATGTATTTTGTTTAGGGAAAGTTTGGCAGCTCCTGATGAGTACTGCTCACCTTGTACGAAACTGCGAAGTTTTTAATGGTTTAATGGTACCGGCCATATACTGGAATCAGCCGGTGTCCATCGAGCTCAATGTGCTCTTAGGTTGATAGCTGAAATGCTCGGGTGAAAGAACAATGTAGTTCTTTCACTTAGGACACCAGCATTCCCTAAAAAAATACATTCATCCATTTATTGTCATATAATTACCGTTCTTTTGTTGTTATTTTATTTGCAAACAAGGGCCAAAAAAATGTAGGATTACTCCCTCCGGACTAACTTGTCAGTTTAATTAAATAGCTAAAGAGTGTCTGGTAAGGATGGACGTAGACAGAAGTAAAAGTGATTGCATTATTTCACCAGGGAATTAGATGCTGGTGTAGAAATCACTTTTAGCTAGCTTCAATGTCTTGATAAAAGCAAATGTTGGGCCATCTCCAAGGTGATTTGATGTCAATTGACACCAAAACTCTGCGGATCTATACAAACTTGCAGTAGACAAACTGGATGAGTTATGGCCATATGCTTACTTGGAGGTTGTGCAAAAGCATGAACTTCCAAGCAATCAGAGATACAGAGTATGATTTTGATGGCATATGACCATAGTCAGCAAAGTATCCGATGATCGACGTCAAGTCCTCATTACAATTAACGAGAAATCCCTTCCAATTTTTAAAAGTCTGTAACTACACTATTGGTCCTAATTCGCTATAGAGGTGACCTCCGAATGTTCATATTGCAAAATCCAGCTTCTACCGATGTCACCACCGGAGAAGCGACGGTATATAAGCATTCTTCTGATCCATCTGAAGATTGCACAGAACCAGTTCTTCGCAGGATGAAAGTTGTGTTTTCGCTTCTGAGCTAGATGGCTGTCTTGATCTTCTAGATCTTGTATTAGATGAGAACGACGAAATGGACGTGAGATCCGAGAAGGAGGATCTAGATAGCTCCAAATTAATATTCACCACTTTAAAGCGGCATCTGAAGCTCTTGTTCTCCATTTGTCCAAGAAACAAGAGGAAATAGTTCTAATCCAAGAGCCATGGAAGACACAATATTCTGACTTGTGGCAATTTAAAATGTCTGCCTAAGGCTTGCGTATATTCCCATCAGCTAGCTGGAAATAAGAGCTGCTTTCATACCCAGGCAAAAAAAGCTTCGCGCGCCGAGAGCATAAGGATTTCAGCCCAATATGCCTGAGCTCCTTTCATTTAAAAATCTTGAAATCAAGTTATTCGGAAGATTAAATCATTTTTTATACATTCTTTCGCAATGAGATATTGAACTACTTTTTTTATGGTTGGAAGGTGAATGCCATTTACGTACTACCCACAAAACACCTCCCCTGTCAACAGGAGAACCTAGCCTGGAACCGTTTGAGACATTACTTCGGGCCAGGTCCTGTTTTGCTACGCCGTGGGGTGCCTTTAGGCTGGGGGACCCCCTCTCCAGCGGGAGGATAGGAATCGCTAGATAATACTGAACCATTCCCAACCGTATTTATTCAACATGGTAACCGGGTATGGCGAAATATTTTCTCATACCGAGACTGCAACATTAACGCGTATGACGAAATATTTCATCATGGAAATTAACCGTTATATGTTGAACGCATTAAGCTTTTTTATTGCTTATCTATTAAATCTCATCGCGGTCTTATTGTTGACGGATCACATATAAAATATTTTGTTAAAATAAAAAGAATCAAAAGCTAAAAACGTGTTTCCTTCATAACTAAGGTGTGATGATATTGCTACCGATGTGAGGAAAAATGCCCTTGATATGGAAAAGTTGAACAAAATTTGATTCGCCGGTTAACACATTTGAAAGTCAAATCTCAACCAGAGGTGAATGGACTATTCAAATATCCCCGGAAAAGAGTGCAGTAGAATGATGTCCCAATGGCACAATAGAGATTAGACAATACAGTAGATTGGGTAGCGATATATTTTCTCTTGATCTGCACTTAAAGCTTTCATTACGCTTGCCGGACCATTCAAGCGGAAGTGTGGCGATTCTTGGAAAAGGCGTTATGTATTCAGATATTCAGAGAGAATATTTGCATTTTCACAGACAGCCAAGCAGCTATAAAGTCTCTTGCTTTCAACTAAATCTACCGAAATGCGTACATTCCTCAACGAGATGTCAAGACATTCGAAGGTGCTGTCACCTTTGTGAATAACGGGCTATGAAAAGAAGCGGTCCAGAGACGAATTCGCAATTGTGAAGTTAGAAGAAAAACTCTAATCCGGAACAGCGGTGTCGGTCATTCGTTGTGAGTTCACCTTTATGATTGTGTGGAGGTGTCCAAAACCATTGAGTCGTAACAATACTCATCAAAGAGGCGAAATGATAGAAAAACAAAAGCAGGAATGTTTGCATGAAATAGGCGAGAAATTTGATAATTGCTCAAGAATCGAGGAAATCGGGACGCCGGACTGAGACGGGTGAAAGTCTGCGCTTATAATTGGGAGGAAGAAATTTTGAGTTCGTCTGAAAGGAAGTATTTTAGTTAAAAAAATTGGGTGGGAAAAAAGAAGGAAAAGTGGCGAAGCGGAAAAAGTAGGAAAAATGAATTATCAAGAATCTGGTTAGAAAAAACCGATGTGGAAGGGTGTTGAATTGTGATCAAAAATCTTATGTTGCTCGCCAATAGTCGATGTTAGTGATTTTTTTTGGCAGGGAGGTGAATGCCATTTACACAAAGAGTGTGGGACTCCCATGTTCGCAAGAAGACGACTGGACTACCCACTAAACACCTCCCCTGTCAACCTGAGAACCCAGCCTGGAACCGTTTGACAAATTACTTCGGGCAAGGTCTTGTTTTGTTACGCCGTGAGGCGCCTTCAAGCTGGGGGATCACTCTTCTAGCGCGAGGGGAGAGGGGAAGAGGAAGTGCCAGACAAGCGATCCTCCAGCCCCAACACCCCCGGCTGCTGTGAGTCCCTTTTATATTTTAGGACTGTCCGAACATAATGTGCCACCTGATTCCATGTGTCAACCGATTCGAGCATCACCGCAACTATATTATCCGGACTGAGCTCTCCCGTCTCCATGTAGAGGGCTTTTCGCAGCCTGTCCCATTTTTTTGCATGCAAAAATATATTGCAGGCATCGTCTTTCTTTCCTCGGCAATACAGACAATCGGGGGACCGTGATTAACCAATCTTGTGCAGGTAAGACTGAAAACACCCATGCCCGCTCAAAAGCTGGATCAGATAGAAGTCAATCTCACCATGCCTTCGATTTAGCCACGGTCTCACATCCGGGATGAGGCGCGCAGTCCACCTTCCTTTCGGGGAATTCACCCAAGACTGCTGCCAATCGTTGAGTGAGCGCTGTCTCTCTTCACGGACAACCGTCTCCCTCGCATCCTCGTTTCGACGCAGATATATAGAGCGGCGCTCTCTTGCAAGGAGGCCGACAGGTATCACGCCTGCAATAACTCTCACCGCTGAGTCAGAGACTGTCGGATACGAAGATGCTACCCTCAGCGCTCCTCTTCTCTGTACCCGTGCCCGGCGTTTTCGGGAAACCTCCTTACTGAGAGCGTCGCCCCATACCTCTGCTCCGTACAGTAGCACTGGCCCTACAGCACTCATCAAGAGGCGTCTTCTTGATGGGCTGGGTCCCCCTACGTTGGCCATAAGTCGAATCAGAGCCGACACTCCCGAAGCAGCCTTCACACCCATTGCCCTGATTTGCTCAGAGAAACTCATCTTCGAGTCGATCAGTAGCCCCAGGTACTCCACCGCTGGCTTCGATTCGATTTGTATATCTCCAATACTGATCACCCTTACTCTAGGGATTCTCTTTTTTGTCAAGATGACCACTTCGGTTTTCTCCAGTGCTAAATTGAGCCCGCGAGCAATTATCCACTCCCTCACTCGGCGCATTAGCATACCTAGCCTAAGCTGCGCCTGTTCAACGGTGCGTCCAGCGACCAGAGCCGCAACATCTTCCGCATAGCCGACCAAGCGCTAAGGTCTAATTGCTTCATGTCTAATTGCTTAAGGTCTAATTGCTATTGGGTTTTATTACCTTTATATCTTAATATCATTCTTAGCTTAATTATTTAGTCTTTTTGTTTTTTATTATTTTATTATTGGTTAAGGTCTAATTATTATTATTTATTACATGAGTAATTTTAATTATTATTAGTACAATAGAAAACAATCTAACGCTATTTCACCATATCCAGGAGCCTAGAGTATCCATTTCCTAAGTCATCGTTGAGTCTCGTTTCGGTTGGCTGCCTCATGACCCACAATGATTCGTACACGTCCATTTTTCGCATGTTTCTTACTTCCTTCACTACTGTTAGGTCGTCCCATTCTATTTGATGTCCTTCGCAAATGTGTTTCTCTACTGAAGATTTAATGTTGCTCGTGGTTCCTCGCTTCATCGCCGATTGTGCCTCCTTTGTGTGCTCCTCGAATCTTACGAACGAACGGTTAAAATAAGATTCGAGGAGCACACTAAGGAGACACGATCGGCGATGAAGCGAGGAACCACGAAACTGAAGAAGGGAGCAACTTACTCCCGAAATATATATTTGTCGGAAAAAACAAAATAATAGCGTTTAAATGGAAAACATGAAAACACAGGATAGTATTCAGAATATCCACCCATCTAGCGGAGTTGAAGGCATTCCTGATGTCGAGTGTCACCAACAGAACGATCCGTCGCTTGGTGCGACTATATGCCTCTGCCTTTCGGGCCGCGTTCACCACATCTGCAATCGCATCAATGGTAGAACGTCCTGCTCTAAAGCCGTACTGCCGAGGAGATAGGTTCCCAGCACCACGAATCGCGTCGGTGAGTCTTCCCTTGATCAGTTTCTCTAGCACTTTCCCAGCCATGTCTAGCATGCATAATTGGCGGTATGCAGACGGCGATTTAGGATTTCCCTTCCCCTTGCTGATCAGCAAGAGCCTCGCCACCTTCCATCGTACCGGAAAATCCCCGTCCCGTAGGCAAGCATTGAATATGCTGAGCAGCAAGTCAGGACAATGGTGATAGACAAGCCGCAACACCTCAGCTGGAACACCGTCTGGACCTGGAGCCTTCCTCGCTTTCAACGAAAGGACTGCCTCTTCCAGTTCCGGCTGTGTGAAGAGTGGACACTCGACTGCTGTTTCACCATGAACAGCGTCAACACGGACGGGATGGGCGGGAAAGAGTGCCCGCACTATCTCATCCATCTTTTCCGCATCATCCGCATAACTAGCTTGTAGCCAAAGCCCCACGAATCATTGTTCACATTGTCCACTAGATCTTGCCAGCAGCGAGCCTTGCTGTTGTTGATCAATTTGCGAAGGCATTTCCTGGCGATTCCGCGCCCGTTGGGCCTCGCGTCGAAGCTTGTGACACTCCCTTCGCTTTTCAGCGATTTCAGTTGACCACCAGTACACTGGGCGTTTGCCGTGCTGGGGTTTTCGACGGAGCATTGAAGCATTGCAAGCAGTAGTAATGATGCTCATAGTTGAGTTCACCACGTCTTGAGCTGCCAGTTCTTCCGTCCACTCCGGATCTCCCTGAAGCGGTGCACCTGCCGTGAGCACCTCGACGTCCATCCTTCCGATGTTCCATCCAATTGAAGAAAGCCGAGAGCACGGACGTCGGGAGACAACATCGCTTATCTCAAGCAGTAATCACTGATGATCACTGGCTGAGTAGTCCTCTAATACTCTCCAGTTGTGTATCCTCCGTACTAAGGACTCCGAGGCGAATGTCACGTCCCGTATGGTTCCTTCACAGCCAATACGGCGGAAAGTCGGCATATTGCCGGTGTTTAGTATGACGAGGGCCGTCCTGGCCGCCATTTCTAGGATTTGTTTTCCCCGCGGATCTCTTTTGTAATGATCACACATAATTTTAAAAAACATTGCCATGTGCGTACATGCATTCTTGGGTCATTGTACACACACTTGAAATGGTAAGAATTTATGACACAGAGAAAAGGTTACACAACATATGCATTTGTGCAGTTATTGTATGTTGAATAACAAATGCATATGAAGATATTACGAGGTGTTAATTGATTTGTGGGTCACGAGACCACAGCAGCAAAAAGTCGGGTTTCATGTCCCTCGCAAACTGCTTAAGCATATTTCGGGCGGTTGAACTGCGGTGTAGGTTTAGCTACAGGATGCGGGTCATCGAAGTTCTAATATTGCCTTAGCTAGGACTTCCTGGAAAACCCGGCATTTTCCTGATCCCAAGACGTGTCCAAAATCAGGTTTTGGATCAGCATCCTTGCAAAGAATACAGTGTGCCTCCTTCGTACACTCTTTTCTTTTATGTCCCATTTAACCACATTTGTAACATAGGGAACTCCTATCGGGTCCTTTGCATACTTGTGTGGTGTGACCATAGCCAAGGCATTTGAAAAATTGAAGAGGCGTTGCTCTTCGCCGTATCCTACAGACAGCCCATCCTATTTGCACTTTGCCCTTGATCAGGAATTGTTCGGCGTCCTTTTCGGTCAAGTCAACTATGGCCATGCGTTGTCCCCTATTGTTTTCTGATGTCAGTCTCGCTTTGATCCTTCCCACGCTAGCGAACTCCCTTTTGATGGCCTCCTCTACCTCGGCCAGATCCGCGACGCAGTCACGGATCTCTTATTAAGATCGTTGCCATCGGCCCAAGCGAAGCTATAGTTTCGCTTTTGCCGAGGACTTTCTTTACTGCGTCGCAGAAAGCTTCCTTATTGTCAGCCTCTGCTCCGAATTCGACCAGTATGTGGCCCGACCGCTTTGGTCGTACTGCTTTAATGGTTGTGTTGGTGTCTTCGGGCCTCACGTTTCCCCTGGTGTCCCGCAGCACCTCCGCGTAAGATCGGCCATCTTGGGGTTTTACGGGCAGTGCCTACTGCAGGGGTCTTCATAGGGGCTTCTGTCTCCCCTGTTTTGCATCATGTCCTTTTTCTGGTTGGGCGTCCGTGCGAACTTTACTTTCTAACACTTTTTGAAGGAGTTTCTTAGCGTCTTTCTTCGCTCCTTTTGTTAGCACTGTCTGGAACCCCTGATCTGGTGTTCCGCGCCCATCAAGTGCCTATTCCTCTGTTGGATAGATATTGCACGAACAAACGCTACCATGAGACTAAAGAACGTGGAATCACCATTTTTAAGAGGTGCAAGTCAGAACAGTGTTACATACATACCAATCAATGAATAATGAAGAACTATGTGACTTCTTAGTTGTGGAAAAATTGGAAAAAGAGAACCCATGAAGATTTGAGGGCTGTGTTAAAAGCTGTTGCCGCATGAAAAAATTGTACCAAAATGAAAGGAACAATTAATTGCTACTTAATACAGTGTGGTGCCACCCTAGGGGTGTACATAATTCACGTTGAGTGAAGTTCGGAACCGGTATATTGGTTATATGTGTACTTTGATTTGTGTTCCCATTTGAAATTAACGCAAATTTAAGAAAATTGATATCTTAATTAATTTCGAGCTGGTAAAGTTGTTACTATGCTAATTTAAAGGTGTTTAGCCAAGTGTTCATAACTTATTTATTGTATTGTATTGGAACGTATGGATACTAGCAGCCATTAAGGATTATGTTATTTTTATTGAAGAATATATGTTTGTGATAGGCCCTTACCCGCCCCAACAACGAGCGCTTGTCGGAGGAGGACTAGGTGAGTACCCTGTTTATTAATAAAAAAAATATTATTTTAAGATCATTAATCATTACCGCTTCCACCTGAATGTCCCACTCTTTTTTGGGGGTCGTAAATACCAATGGTGACGACTAAATCCGCTCGAGTCCCGCGCACGTTAGTCAGGCTCGGTCAGTTGCTTCTTAGTAGTCCATCTCTTCGTTAGGTTACCTCGGCCTCGACTGTTTTATCTTTTAATTCGTGCATGCATCTTTTTGTAGTGAGCCCTTGTGCTGGGGAAAAACCCGCCCCACGACATCACAATGCTAGCCTGCCAGCGTATTTACGCATCCTCAGACAAGGCCAATTTCGGCGAGCACTAATATCTTCACTTGCCGGGGCAGCAGACCATCGCTGCAGTCCTGAACGGACTATGCACATCCTTCCAAAACAATACAGAAGCTCATTTTGCCTTTGCACAATTCTGAACATTAGAATGGGAAGTAAGAGGAGTATCTTATTGAATTCAGTTGGATAGTTATATTATGTATGAGCTTCTTCTTCTTATATGTATCCAATTTTAATATTAAAAAACCACCAAAAAAATCTATGTTTAAGTCGTCTAATATTAGTAAATTTTTAAAAACCAAACAAAAAAATTACAAATACATACTAATGATTTGTGATAATTGTGATTGTGGATTTAGGATATCCCCTTAGCCCTTTATCCTGCCGGGCGGTGAATAAAGGATGCCCCAATAGTTTGAATGTACCAGTGTTTCATTAGTGCTATATGAAGAAGCTCAGTATCCATTTCTGATTCCAGTGTGCATTGTTTATTTGCGGCATTTATACGGCGTCCAGTCTCGTCCTTTCGAATCCCCTTCTATTCAGGTTATCTTTAGATTAAAAAAATTGTTCATACTAAAGCAAAAGTATGGCTATAGTCTCCTACGGTCAGGTTTTGTTGGACTAGAATGTTCTGCCTCGATTGAGTCATGAATTTAATTTTCGTTTCAGTAACTCCATTGCTTTTTCGGTAGGCATGCAATACGGATGAGTATCCCTTACAAGGATTTTTGAAGGAGCTGTAGATGCGAGGAGAAGATGGAAACAGTGCTTCGCCTTTTACGCGAATGCCCAACCCTTGCAAGGAGAAGAATGTAGTCTCAGGCTTCTACTTCTTCATAGACCTAGCCGAAGTATCTCATGGTCTTTCTATTGGCGGTAATATAATAAGCCCTTTTGTGCCTAAGTAAGCCTTCTTCGGAGTGTATCGCTCAACCTACCTACCTATTTCCTTGTAAAACATGAGATAAAAGAAAAAAGCAAGAGCACTTTTTGCTTGGTGTTTTTGCGTTATTTTTCTTTTAAATGTAGTAAAATATAAGAAATTAATTTTGATGGTATTACGTTGGATTGTATGGTTATAGAACGAGTTGACATAGTGTCCCCAATCCAAGATAATCCAAGAAAATATTTCCAACAGTGCAAACAAACTTTTTCTAAGAAGTGGTCAGTTTAACTTCTTAAGAACTCCGATAAATGATTTCTGATTAAAAATTACTACAATAAGGTGGAATAAACTTAATACGGACTATGAATTTTCCGTCACATTACCCAAATACTGGGCAGTATTTTTTAATTATAAAAGGTTTTTGCAATAAAACTTACTGATCATATCTTCAGTTGTAGAACAAAGGGTCGTTGTGGTAGAGTTTAAATGATCCTTTACTGAATCAACCGTTATATCGCCAACCTGACTGCCTATTGTTTCATTAGCAGAATTCAAGAAGGATTCACTGTTAGCTTCGACGTCTTTGTTGCCGTTAAGTAGTTCTTCTTTAATCACTTCTTCTTCTTCCGTTGCAGAAATTGACGGATTATGATTTTGAGAAAATAAATTTGTATACGTTTCATTGGCCATCATCTCTTCTGTGTCAATCTTGCCACAAGGCATCACTATCTTTGTTCTTGAAAGACTTATACGCTGCAGTTCTGAAGACGATATCATGAATAATGCTTCACCAGAAGAAGTAAAACATAGAGATGATATTCCACTAAAAATAAATCATTAATTCTTTAAAATATAATCAATCGTCTGACATACTTAATATCTTCACGGCGAATGGCAGCAACATTCAATTGTCTTTTTAGTTCGGGAATGGAAAGAACTAGACAATCACCAAGATTGGTTAAGCATACTAAGGCAAATTCGGAATAATTTTGGTCACTATTTCCTTCTACCCCAGGAGATCCGGTTTCGGTATTCACGTTCGATTGTTTAATATTAAGCATATGCATCCTCTCATGATTTAATTGACATGTAAAAAGCGCAAGTGCTAAGCGCCTAACACGAGCTCCTTCATGAGCAGTCAATTTATATTTCGTTACTGGTTTTAAATGTGGTAAAGCGAATACTTTAAATTGCTCTTCAGATGCGATAAGAACGCGATGTAGTCCAAATGATGGCTGGTTGTCAAGAGGTGCTCCTATCTGGTCAAATAATACTATACCTATAACCGGAGCTCGATGTTTCATTTGTATTTCTTTAGCTAATTGAGCAGTGATGGCTACTTTTTTGTCATTTTCCCCTTCACTATTCCGCTTGGGAATATGAAGTATAAAAATAGAAATACTACTGGAATTCGTAGCCATCCACAGTGTTGGCACAGTACTATGAACTAAAATTAAACGTCTTAATCGATGAGCAGCATTATATGATATCGTTACCATTTGTTATGAAAGTGTTTCCAAAAACCAAGCACCTTACCATTGATCCTAATGCATCGTCTACCGGACGCGCTTCTACTTGCCTTTCTACCGATTTAGGTTCAACCTGCAGAACGTAAAATTAAATTGATCTAGTTCGGTTAATGTAAAATATATATTCGGTAACCATGTTTTTTCGAGTGCTGTTTTGGTTTGTGCGCATTGATCTACCTTTTCTGAGCCTCCGGAACGATTCCCTTAAAGTCTTTTTGAATGATTTTCTTCTTGACAAATGATCCCCAGCACCGGTTAAATCTAAAACAACTCGGGTAAATTTTTAAAATTTCCTAGAAACGAAATCATTTTCGTACCATTTGGATTCAAGGTACATCTTGATAGCACGGGATGATGGGCCGAATAATCATAAAGAACTAGACCATGTGCCGTACCCGCCGCTACAAGGTTGTAATCTGTCTGCATTGCAAGACATGTGATGGCAGCAGGAGGTAAAACTTGAACAACCCCTACGATTGTAACCGCTGAATGTTCAGCTAATGGATTTTCGTTTGATAAATCCGTCTTGATCTTTAGCTCATCGTGCCCTTTCCAAACAAAACCATCGCGGTCATTAACAAGGTTTATTTTAGAAACATGCACACCGTTTTGATTTTCAGCAACATCAAAACTAGAAATAACTATATGCCCAGAAGTTCCAGCGACAACAAATGTTCCTTTCTTAGGGCAAAAAACGACTTTTTTAACAGCCATTCGCGGATCATCCGAATATGGATCGAATTGTCCAGCTTTTCTAAACGGTGGTTCGGTTTCATCTATTTCTAAGTTATCATTTTGTTGTTCTTGTTCTCCAAGCCTATAAATAAATGATAACAAACGTAAAAAGAATTTGGCTACAAAAAACAAACCCGAATAGATCTGCTGTTTTGAAATGAAACACTGGCTTCAGAACGATTCCAGTACAATCCCAAAATTTTACAGAACCATCTTCATGCCCTGTTATTAAAATATCAAATTTAATGTTCTGCTGTATTGGTTCACGATATGTTCCTCCATTAATAGGCCAATGCTTCTGACTAAAATTTGAAGCTTGCAATTTGCCTGCGCTTTCCAATTTAGCATATAATTCGGGCTCAATATCAGAAACTAAATAATTGCAGGTTATAGCTGAAGCGTGAATCGAGTGTAAATATGGTATTTTGATCGGTGCAAGGTCAGGATCAGATAAGTCAAAAGCACATAATTCTTCTTCCAACAGTACTACGAGGATATCAACTTGCTCAGGATCCGAATCAACAAATGTTACAAAAAAATCGACGACCTTTGAAGTAAAATCAAGACATATTTTAGGTTCCTCTCTGCAATGAATGGACACACAGTTTCTATCTCCATAGGCTGAGCGAGGCATCCCCCCAGAAAAGATGGTTACTTCGGTACTCCTACTACAACACATAAGTCTTAATAGATTGCTACCAAACTTATCTAAATAAACGTACCCTCTGAAACCTTTCACTAGTTTGGTGATACCTTTGCATGGATTAGGACCATATGGTACATATTCTCGTTCGGCTAGCGGTTGATCAGAATCGACAATCCAAGCTGCATACGATCCATCCGCGTGATACCAAGTAAAGCTGGATCCACATGGATTTAGAAATATACCCATTGTCTCACCATGGCCACTTGAAATAAACGTCTTCACAATGTTGGCGTTGGATAGATCCCAAAGAATACACAATCCCCTATTGTAAGCAACAAGTAATTTGGTAGAAGCATGCGGAAGTTGCTTAATGTTTTCTATTGCACCGGGATTCAATTTATATGATGGCGATAGTTTTTCCAGAACTATCTCATGATTGATAACTAGATCTTCAATTTCAAATGATTTTATCATTATCTGACGAATGCTACCGCATTCGGTGCCGACCCAAATCCAGTCTTTAGAAATTGAAATACATAAACAGGATACCTTTATGAGTTTCCCTTCCATGATGATTGATTTTAAATTATTCATGATACTTCCTTCGGAGGCCCACAAAGTCAATTGTCTTCCACCGATTAACGATATAATTCGACCTGTACCTCGTATCCATTCTAAAAGCTGAACCGAACATTCAACAGAACTGTTGCTTCCATTCATATGTTGCCCATAAAACTCAACACCTGGTTGGCCAAAAATCTATTGTAACCATATATGTATTATGCGGATACATAATTTACTAGAATTCCGAACCTTGAGTACACCTGTGTGCGTTCCTATCGCCATCAACTTCAGTGCGGAGTCATATGCCATTGCTGAAGGTTTATGTGGGAAACCATGTTGAACAGTCTGAAAAGAAATTAGTAATAATCTAAAAATGATCTTGAAGGCTATTTCTTTAATAAGGAAAAGTGCTTATCGAGAAATAAAACAAAAACATAAATAAAAACATAAGTTTGTACAAAATAAAACAGGTATTATTTGCTTTAACCTTTGAACTCAAAACACTTTGGAGGTGGTGGTAAATTAATTTAATATTACTTTTGTGGAACGATGACAAGAGGAATAAGTGTCAAGCGAATGTTAGAAAATTTGTATTTTCTGAAAGGATATTTATTTAGCATTGTTTCTAATTTTATACCGCGATATTAAATTAAACAAGTTGGGTAGACAGACCTATGCTCATGTCAGAAGGGTTTTGTACTCAACTTACAAAGTGCAGTAACAAGTAACGAATAAAATCAAGAAACATGTCATGTTCGAGGATCATACTATTATTAGCAAAGTTGAAAGAATTTTGACTTCTGAGGTATTTGTTATAGTTATACCCATAAATATCTCCCTTGATAATTTTTTCAGATTTTTTAGATCACGGGTGTCCATTCGCGAGGGAGGAAACACATTTTTCATGTATTTCCCCCCCCCTGTGCCCACACTGAAGCAAAAACTCTCAGTTTAAGAACTGTTTTGAAAAGCTCTCATAGAGAACTTTCAGTTGATACTCATATCGGCTACCTTTCATGAAATTTTTTTTCAGGGGCCAATTCTCTGTACTGTAATCATCGATTCATGGCCTGTTTTTTCGAATCTTAGAATGGTTACAAAGCCCTTTTGCTAGGAGCTCTCTCCTGCCTCGTCGACTTGTTTCACCTATGAGTATTAATTGCAGGTACTCATCTTCAGTCATTCATCAAATTGAATCAAGTGTTAAAAGCATGCACCTTAAACGTTGAAGTTGGGGAAAAATAACTCAAAATTATTCAAACTTCGCATTTGAAACAGCCACTATTTTGTTTTACGATTACTGATACCACTAACTGAACCGATTCTCAAAGATATTCATGATACCTAACATTCCTGAAATTTTCATGCAAATCCTGGCAAAGCTGTAGTGTCTAAGTCGGTAAAAAGCGCATACGGTTCCATAGCCATATGTTTCCATACTAATACAGCGCATATTGTTCCATAGTAATGCAGGAAAATTCAAATTGCTATAACTTCATTAAATACCATTCGATCTTTATGAAAATTTCAGAAAAGATCAATCTTATAAAGTGTGCTGAATTTTATTGAATTTAAGGGTACCCTTAAGATCTTATTCAAGAAAATATAAAATCGATAAATCGTACTATTACTAACAAAGTTGAGCGAATTTCGACTTCTCATGTATTTGTTGTTGTAGTCATAAAGGCCTACACTCATGATTTTTTTCAGATTTTTCAGATGGAAGGTGTCCAATCGCGAGGGGGGATACGCGAAAAGTTCGTACATTTCCCCTCCCCTTGCCCCCCTCGGTACCGATAAGGCAATTTTAAGATTTGTTTTGAAAAGATCTCATTAAGACCTTGTTTTTTTTGAGGGGTCACCTCCCTATATGGGGAGACCCCCCTTAAACCCCTTTGAAAAATTGTTTCACCCTTGAAGTTTCTAGAAGTCACCACTTCTACAAAGTTTCATGGCTGTAGCCTCTATAGTTTCGGAGAAAAAGTCCTGTGACATACAGACGGACGGACGGATGGACAGACGGACACAGGTCGTGATTGCAATAGAGTTTTGTATTTTAGTGCAAAACCCTAAAAAATGACAAAGTGCCTTTGATATATATTGTATTTTAGTGAATTTGAGTGCGTATAATATACATATGAATTTATTGTATTTCTTCTTAACCTCAAATAGGTATATTTGTGGCGGTTTCATTTCCATTCATACTAACCGAAAATAAATAACATTAAGCGCGCATATACACACAGACGATGACCGCACTCACGCTTGCCTGAGGCAACGATGGGTAGACGGAAGCACTTGCACACGAACCACAGAGAGAAACAGATGCAATTATCGCCTTCTGCAAAACGGATCCTTTTCGGATCAATAAGTGAAATAAAACAAAATTATAAAAAAACAAGTTGAAGTAGCAGGAAAGTGTCAGAAGGGTTTTGTAAAACAATTAGTAAATCAAACAATATATTCTGCATATCAAAACTTGACTAATATACAGATTTCATAAATTGAGTTCGAAAAATTATTACGGTTATGTTTTTAATTTCGCCGCAATTTTGTGTCAAGTGTTTTAACCTCGTCCCTTAATTAGTCTTGATAACATTTCAATATTAGAAACCATTTCTAATATTTTTATCAAAATTTCTACATATTTGCAGTGTCTAGGTCCGTTGCAAACGTGTATCTCCCTAGTATGACTTGTTAATGTTGTTGTAATTGTTAAATATTCAATCGGCTTGTAACTTTATTGTTCAATTCTTGTGAAATTATTAGGGCACATAAAATTGCTTTCAAAAAACTTAAATTGTTGATTTTGGGAAATTTAGTGGTCCCATTTTGATTTTATAGGCAAAAACGTAAAATTTATAAATTGTACTATTATTAAGAAAGTTGACTGAATTTCGACTTCTGATGTATTTGTTGCCCTTGTACTCCTAGAGTCTCACCTCTGTGATTCTTTCAGATTTTTCGGGTGAAATGTGGGGGGGGGACACAAAATTTACGTACATTTCCCCTTCCCCTGCACCCCTCAAAGCAAAACTTGTCTTTTTAAGAACTGTTTTGAAAAGTTCTCACCAGGACCTTTCATTTGATACCGATATTGCCTACAAGCGATGAATTTTTTTTATCAGAGGCTACTCTTCTATATGGTGAGACCCCCCGCAAACACCTTATAAATTTCTTTTTGTAGTAAAACTTTGAAAAGGGCGTCACATTGCACCTACTCACAAAATCTTATGTTTCTAGCTTATGTATTTTACGAGAAAAAGTGGTGTGACACACGGATGGATGGACCGACAGACAGGACGCGATTTTAGTAGAGCTTCTTAAAATGATTTTACAGAATCCTAATTAAAACTTTAAAATTAAAGTTCAAATTGAGAAATTGAAAATACTCAATCCATTTAATCCGAACGATATAATTTCAGATCTTAATTCCCACAACTGTCGACCCCGAGTTAAAAGAACCAAAGCAAAGCAATTTACAGTGAAAATCAAAATTCATTTTCCTCGACCCAAAATAAAATCAAGACAGTTCCTCGCTGCTCGAATTTCAAAATTTGAGGACGCAATCAATGGACCGAGACAGTTGGAGGCGCTATTTGCAGGAAGCGAAGGGCCGAGAAGGCCTGCAGTACTACGAAGAATAAAATAAAATCAATAAATATCGTGAAAACGTGGTGGAATAAGGGAAAAGTGAAAATCGCAAAAATTGTGTTAAAAAAAAGTGCACTCGGCAAAGTTTTTCACAGGGTATCGAAGTATTTCACCATAACGCATAACATTTCATCATACAACGGTTTATTACATGGTGAGAGTGCAAGTCCAAACATGTCATAACGTGTTCAGCATTACATACGAACAGTGCGAGAGATCATCACTAAAGTCTGTGGAATTAAAAACTCAATAACAATATAAACGGAACATAAAAATAAAATTTTTTTGTGGGAAAACAATTTTTAGTGTTTCGGGCGGATTTCGAAGATGTGATTTTTTCGAATTGCTTTTTCATAACGGTCAAATAAAATTGCCGCTTCAAAATTCACGAGATGATTCGCCGGTGCCCCCAACAAATCAAGTCCAACAACAAAACCCAACCCTATTCAACGAATTTTTCGCAAGTATTCGACCAAACTCAACGATGGCGAACAATAATGGTAATAACAACCAAAATGAAATTCATCGAATTGGAATGAAACCAACAGCATTTTGTAAGCGTTATCCAGGCCTTTATTGCATACAAATGGAATCACAATTTCGAAATGCTTCCATCAACAAACATCAATCAAAATATGACTACGTTGTCAGTTCATTCGACAGCAGAACCTCACTCAACATTTCTGACATCATTCGTGCCCCGCCAAACGAAAACAAATATGAAGCGATCAAATCACGATTAATAAAAGTCTTCCCCGATTCAGAGAACCGTAAATTACGACGACTACTTCAGGAATCCCGACTGGGAGACCAGAAACCATCACAATTGCTCCATCAAGTAAAATATCTTTCCATCGACGATGCATTAAAATCACTTTGGCTAAATCATTTGCGAGAGGCAGTCCGAGCCGTAGTATCAATTGCGGAGGGTAATTTAGAGCGCTGCACACCATAAACAGATAAAATGATGGAAATGGGCAATTACAACGGAAACATAACCGCAATTCAACAACCAGCAAATGAAACACATAAACTAAATCAATGATCGAATCACTTCGCAAAGAAATCAGCGAAATTAAATCATCGTGAAAATCACGTTGCAGATCATCAACACGGCGTGACAATACAATTCGTGAACGCAAGCACAACAACAGTCGCTCGTACTCGCACGTAAAAAAATATCCAACTTGCTATTACCATCATCGATTCGGCGCCGATGCCAAAAATGTGATGCGATTTTAAATCAAAAAACTAAATAACTGTTACCCTTCCCTAGAGGGCGCTCCGGTTGAGGGATCTGCGGGCCACGGTTTCGCTCGCCAGAGACGGGCGTGGGCGCCACTCGCTCAAACCCTAAACCCTCACGTTAACCGCCAAGCGAGCGGACGGTTTATCGGAGAAATTTCACCGCCGCACCTAAACTGGGAATTTCCAATGCACAAATTGAAACTATACGAAAAACCGACCGCCAAAGGAATCCCACCGACACAACCTATCCATGAAAGCAATTTCGACTAAGCTGGGAAGCAGGAAAAATTATGAGGCGGGATCCCGAAATTTTGTAGGGGACTACCTGGAACGAACACAACACCAGCCAAATCTAAAATTTTCCTGAAGTTCACCAAAATTCACACAAATCTAAAACTTTTACGTAGTTCACCAAAAATTCCCGGTTCAATTTTAAAGAGGAAAATGTATTGGTACTTTTAACAATAATTGAAATTGTGTAATTTACTTGCTAAATATGAATCTACGCACGTAGGGGGGGCCCCGGTAATTCCGCCGTCGATCGAAAATTCTTCTTTGCCGCCTCCGGTGATTTTGCCACCACTTCCAGCTACTTGCCGACCGCCACCGATTTGAAACATATTGGCATATTCCATTATACGCGGTAATATTCGTAAGTTTGTCATACGTGAACAGGATATTTTCTATTGATAAGTGTTGAATGAGTTTGAATTGACTTCGTATTGATCCTACAATAGCATCATTGCTAGTTGCACTTGCTGTAGTTATCATCGCCGTAATCTGTGCTGGTACGCCGAAATTGGTCTATTTTGCATCTCCGTGTGCAAGGCGTACGGCTCATGTCCCTATGATTTTTTTTCATCGATTGTAACTACTCCAACCACTTGTGTGCTTCACGGCACATATACTAGGTAATTTGTCGTTCTGTTGGCGGACCCGATACTTGGTAGATATCCTGCAAACTGCCACCACCACAGTATCCCATCAGATCCTAAATTTCGTGGCAACGCAAAGCAACCATATTACAGTTTCTGTGTCCTGATGTTCAAGGGCGCTATAAATTGAAGCTACAAAGTCGGAGGAATCGCAGTCGATGGCCATTTTGCTCGTTGTTCTGGCGCCCCATGAGAGGAAACTTTTCCTTTTCCTTGTCTGGTGTGGAAGTGGCTTTATCTTGCAGACTTACGCACTAGTTACATACATCCGGTTGATTACTTTTATTGACACAGTTTTTTTAAAAATTCGAACAACTTTCTGAATTTTTCTTCTTTACAATAATTCTTAACTTTAAAACACGCGCTCGCGTGTGTGGCTAATGTATCCCGGTGCTCAAAATAAGTTCTTCATTTTCTTACGGTCTTGCGAGAATAGTATACGCGAGGGTTCCTTCCAGGCGGTCGGATGGAAAACAAGGGTCACTCATAACATAACGCTTGATCATCGACGGTTGATGAAGCCAGTCATAAACGAAAATCAAGCCATCTGTTCATCACTGACAAAAATACGAATTTAAAATTTCTCATTGATACGGGAGCCGATTTCTTTTTTCAAACGGAAATTGGCACCATCATCGGACCCATTATTTGCGGCGAATGTTTCAAAAATCAACACATATGGTAATAAAATTATTTCATTAAATCTAAATCTACGACGCGATTTCGGATGGAAATTCATCATCGCTGAAATCACGAAACCAATTTTAGGCGCTGATTTTCGCGGAAAATATGGGTTACTGGCCGATATCGGGAAAAAATCTATACAGAAACAAAGCTTCAAACTAAATGTTGTTCTGAGTTCACCGAGTACGAGACAATATTTCTGGTCAACAACGATAATATTTACAAAGAGTTGTTAGGGGAATTTCGGGATTTGACCACTCCGACATCGTACAGCATAACTAATTCAAAGAAAACTACCGTCAAGCATCATATCATCACCAACAGCTAACCAATTTTTTCACGACCACGACGGCTCAACCCAATGAAATACAAAATCGCAAAAGAAGAGTTTGACTACAAGCTCAAGAACAAAATCTGTGTACTATCAAAAAACGAATGGGCCAGTCCATTAAACATGGTTCCTAAAAAGAATTGGCTCAGGCGACTTAGCGGAGACTACTGTTGATTAAACGCACAACTGTGCTGGATCGCTATCCAGTCGCTCATGTTGAAGAACCCGCACAATTATTTGATAACAAAACAATTTTCTCAGTTCTAGATTTGGAAAAAGCATACTTTCACATTCCGATCGCTGTAGAGGATCAAGCGAAAACAGCAATCACCACACCATTCGGACTTTTCCAGTTCAATGTCATGCCATTTGGGTTATGCAACGCGACTCAAAGGGTTTCCCGATTCATGAACCAAGTTCTCTTCGATTTAGACTTCGTTGTATCCTACGTTGACGACATTTGTGTTACGACTACGTGAGTACGGGTTAAAAACTAACATTTCAAAAAGTACATTCGCACAACGGGAGGTAGTTTTCCTCGGACACAAAGTCAGTAAAAATGGAATTTAACCACCAAACAATAAAACCGAAGCCATCATCAATTTTCCAAAATCAACAATGGCGCATGACCTCCGATCATTCATCGTATCGTTAAATTCATACCGAAATTTCGTAACCAATGCTGCAGTCACACAAAGCCGCCTAGGCATACGCATTGATCGTAACAAAAAGCACGAGAAACGACAATCGAAGAATGCAAACAAGCACTCACCAATGCAGTCACACTAGCTCATCCGATGCCGGATGCAAAAATCGATATTCACGTCGATGCAAGCAACTTTGCAGTAGGAGCAGCAATTCATTACATTAAAAACGGACAACTCGAAGCATTGGGTTTATATTCGAAATGAATGACAGAAACACAAAAGCGCTACAGCACATAGCATCTAGAATTATTGACAATTTATCAAAGTAAAACATTTTAAACACGTGATTGAGGGCAGACAATGCACCATCTTAACGGGTCACAAATCAATAACATTGGCGTTCAAACAAAATCCAGAGAAAGTATCGCCAAGACAAATCCGACACCCAGATCTCATCGGTCAATACGCAACCGACATCCAACACATTGCCAGAAAGGACAATATCGTAGTAGATTTACTTTCGCGCATTGAAACCATCAAAGACAGTAGACCAATCGATTTCGAAGAGCTAGCAGACAGTCAAAAAACTGACAAAGAAGTAATAGCATTTTTAACAAACAACATATCAACTCTATAAGTTAAACTAATTGTATTTAGTAAAAGTAAGTATGGACACTTGTCCGTGCAGGACTGCAGCGATGGTCTGTTGCCTCGGCGAACGAGGATGTTGAGATCCGCCGAGATTGGCCTTGTCTGGGGACGCGTGAATGCGCTGGCAGGCTAGTGTTGCGGTGTCCTGGGGCGGGTTCTTTCCCCCTAGCACAAGGACCCACTACAAAAATATTTTTCGCATTCATGAATTGACGCGATCTAATGCCTATTGCCTATCGACTGGTGTCGGGGCCGAGGTAACCTATTAAGGGTTGAACTTGTTTATAGCCAGTAACAAACTGGGCCGGGAGAAAACAGACGGACTTAGGAGCAGGCTTTGTCGTTACCGACGATATTTATGGCCCACAAATAAGAGTGGGGCATCCAGATGGAAGCGGTGCCCCCTCGCACCCTCCCAACCGGATTAAAATCTTAACGTAGACGTGGCCATGTATTTCCCATTTGAGTGAAAAACTCACACAAACGTACTTTGTATGACTCTTTCCCTCAAATGAGGAATACAAACGTAACCAATTTAGGTTATAGCGTTATGCAATGAAATCACATAACCCTATATCATAAAAGGGCACGCGAGCGGAAGGCCACTCTACCCGGCAAGAGTCCCTGTTGACAAAAAAAAAGGAAGAGCGCGCCCGATAGCTAGCCCATGTTAGAGGAGGAGCCTGCCATCGATGCGGGTCCTGTACCCGGTCAGTTTACAAAAAAAGGAAAGACCGAGGGTAATTCCTTAGGTAAACATTACATTATTGCTTACTTCACTTTAGTGCATCCAAAATACATTTGAAAGTATTTTGCTTAAAGAAAATTCTCTATTTCACAAAATTAAACCAAACATTGCAGTCAAATGATTGATTTTAAATTTAAAATGGGGTTTTGCTTCTTACAATTGCAAATCTTAACAAATTTCAACACACATAAGATTAGGATGGATTTAATTAACTATATTCAAATATGACGATATTAACAGTCTGGAAAGGTCTGTATATCCGTTAATACAATTATTTACAAATTTTAATTGTTCTGTCTCCTTTTCTTCAGCTTATGAAGATAATAGTTAGATAAAGGATTTTATCTCCCTTTTTTTTCTAATATTATAGGCATCTATTAAAATAATAAGGCGTTATCGATAAATTTCTGAATGCAAATGCGGTCAATTACAACTTTAAATTGAAGGGTTCATACACCAAACTATCAAAACAACCAAGATTTTTAAATTTTGAAGTACAGGAGAGGGTACTTACCCAGTCCTCCTCCGACGAGCGTTCGTTGACGGGGTGGGTAAGGCCTGTAAAATTCTTCACAGAAAACAGGAGTTGTTGATACAATTTTTATGAGCCAATATCATCATTCATCATGATTTATAATTTAATAACATTTACCGATTATCACCGAGAATTGACTGAGCTTTTATCAATCTAAATCGCTTTTAACTACATTAAAAAAAACTTTTATACACCCATTTACGGCAGGCCAGGAGGCATTCAGGTCAATTATCCATTCCTAGTATCGGGGTGCAGCAGGAGCTCTGCTTGTGTCTGATATAACCTGTAGAGAAACATTCAACCACTTGACAACATGGCTTGCAGATGCTAGGTAACATTTCAAATTCGAATATGTTCATAATAATTGAAATCTGAAACAAAAGTGAAAACACAATCTGGCATAGAGACTTTTTATAGATAAGACAAAAATCGCTTTTGAGATGAAACCCAATATTAAACCTTTTGAGACCAAAAATAGCGGAGATTCATTGTATAAAAATGATTCTAAATTATTTAATGGGTTGATTAAATCATTTATTCTAGTTAATGGTATACATAATTGAATTCACTGTAATTCGGATTCCAGTTTTAAGCTACATTTTAAAATTAAGTTTAATGCGTTTGACAAAGCATACATTTTTCGATAAAGAGGCTGATGAGTGAATCTGTCGATAAGCACATAATAGGTGGAATCTGTTTAAAAATATAGTGCAGTTTTAGTTTGTATGTAATTATCTCAATTTGAGAATACTTTAAGACTCATTTGAATATTGTTAGAGCACTGATAAAACATTCCGAAAATAAAATGTTCATTTTACAATCAAAACAGCCTAGAAAAATTGAAATTATGAAATAAGTTCAATGTGCTGGATTAAGCCCAGTTTTCATTTTGTTTGATTCAATTCAATTTAATTTCAGGAAGTTACCAGAATCCATGATGCACTGGTGAATATTTTAGTGTGTGTGTGCGCGTGTTCGACGTTATGGAGATCTTTAAAAAACAAAAAAATTCTTTCTGTCTCTCAACCCACTCCCATACGCGGTGAGCTAGCCGTGGAACCAAAAAGATCTCCTCTTCAGTCACCATCATGTGACTTTATGTGGTTCCATAGGGAAACTGTTTTTGTTTAGTCAGCAACCTTTGCTGAATACCTTTTTTTCCTGCGAGAGCAACTCCTCAGTTGCTATTACCACATACATCCTGTTTTTCTTGATAATGCATAGTATATTTTTTTTTTATTTTTCCTGCGGAACACCAACACATATATATATATATATATATATATATATAAATATATATATATATATATATATATATATATATATATATATATATATATATATATATATATATATATATATATATATATATATCTATACATCTATATATATATATATATATATATATATATATATATATATATATATATATATATATATATATATATATATCTATACATCTATATATATATATATATATATATATATATATATATATATATATATATATATATATATATATATATATATATATATACAGTCTTCCACAAAAGTCAAGGTACAGAGAATCGGTAACTGAAAATTTTATTACTGAATCAATATTTTTATTTGAAAACCAAAAGTTATGAAATGGTAATAATACGAGTTCTGTTGAATTTAAGTTTTCATAAATTTAAAGGGATTCGGCAATAATGATCATTGAAGACAATCATTTTTTGTTGGCAATGTCTCTTTTCTACTCCACAAAAGTCTTGGTACAGTTGCAGAAAATGCCCTGTTATTTGTAAAAAGGGGAATCTCCCAAGTTCATATTATCAGAGTGAGTTAACAACCGTAGGCCGCTGTCTTTAATATCGCGTCCGTATTCGTGGTGTATCTTTTATTTAATAAAATTTTTAAAAAATGAGTCGAAAGGAGTTGAGTATTAAGGAGTGTGAAATAATTATTAATCTGCATTCAAATCAGAGCAAATCATATTCTGAAATAGCTGAACTAGTGTTGCGAAGTCGGTCAACCATTCAAAAAGTGATAAATCGATTTAAGAAGGAAAATAGAGTGGAAAATGTGCCCCGAACAGGTCGTCCATCTAAACTAAGTGCAAAGGACAAGAGAAAAATTTCGCGAATGGTAAAACAAGATCCATTTCTAAGCTGTAGAAAAATCTGCGATGCTCTTGGAATTAATGATAAGAAGGAGGTTAGCGCAGAAACTGTGCGTAGAGCTGTCGTAGAAGCTGGATTTTCATCTCGTACGCCTAGAAGAAAACCTCTTGTAAGTTCCATAAACCAACAAAAAAGAATAACATTTGCAAAAGCATAACCAATAACGTTTTGGGAAAATGTTTTATTTTCGGATGAGTCTATATTTTGTATATTTGGTGTAAATGGGCATAAGAGGGTCTGGCGAAAAGTAGGAGAAGCATTTAATCCCAAGAACACTATTAAACCAGTAAAACATGGAGGCGGTGGTGTTATGGTTTGGGGTTGCATGGCTGCTGCTGGAGTTGGAAATCTGACATTCATCGAAAATACTATGGATCAGAACTCTTACTTAGAGATTCAACGAAACAACATGAAACAAAGTGCAGCCAAATTAGGTATGCGAGAAGATTTCTTGTTTCAACAGGACAATGACCCTAAGCACACTGCGCATAAAGTTCGAATGTGGCTATTATACAATACTCGCATGCTTGCTACACCGCCTCAAAGCCCTGATTTGAACCCTATAGAGCATCTTTGGAATGAGCTTAAGACAAAAATCCGAAAAAGAGTGATATCAAGCAAGGCGCAGCTTAAGGATGTTATATTGGAGGAGTGGGCCAGAATCAGCAGCGAATTTACTAAAAAATTGGTATATTCTATGCCTAAAAGACTGAAGTCAGTAATTCAGATGAAAGGATATCCGACAAAATATTAAGAAAAGTATAATTCAAATAACTATGCAAGACTATAATTACAATTTGTATCATTTTTCTTTAGGTGTACCATGACTTTTGTGGACTTCATTTATTGACTTTCCAACACATCATATGTAATAATATATTAATACGACAGAATTTTCGTTTTGTTTTACATGAATTTAAAGTGTAATGATTATAGTTGAAGTAATACCAAAAATTTTTTATCACTATAGGTTTTTTAAATAAAAATATCAAACAATTTTCATGATATTTATCACTGTACCTTGACTTTTGTGGAAGACTGTATATATATATATATCTATACATCTATATATATATATATATATATATATATATCTATACATCTATATATATATATATATATATATATATATATATATATATATATATATATATATATATATACATCTATATATATATATATATATATATATATATATATATATATATATATATATATATATATATATATATATATATATCTATACATCTATATATATATATATATATATATATATATATATATATATATATATATATATATCTATATCTATACATCTATATATATATATATATATATGTATATATATATATATATATATCGGAGTTTCCATTGACATAACAATAAATAAATAAATTTCAATAAATCGATTGTGAGACGTTGATGGCAAATTCATCCCATTCTGATCACAAATAATCTTCCAACATAATACGATAGCAGTTACATGACGGTCGTTTTCATCCACGAGAAAATACGGCCCAAACACACCTCCCGCATGAAAACCGCACCAAACAGTAATTTTTTGCGGATTTAAAGATGTCTCAAAAAGCACATGTGTGCTTGTTGCTGACCAGCAACACATATTTTGCTTATTAACAAAGCCATTGAGCCAGAAATGATCTTCATCGCTTAAGATTATTTTTCGACAATAGTAATTAATAGTAATTTTTAATAATTTCCAAACGTTGCTGGTTCGTGAACTTTACCATGATGAAAATGTTGACTTTAAATAACTTTAAAAAATTAACTTAAAAAAAAAAAATACAGGAATAATATTATTCAGACTCATAATTATAATGACAGCACCATTTTTGGCTGGTTATTTAGAACTTATAAACAAAAGTAGCTTCTATTAAACTAAACAAAAAATCAACATGAGAGAAAACGTTAATATCTTAACTTATAATTAAATTACAATCACAGCACCATTTTTGGCTAGTTATTTAGAAAAAAATCAACTCAAAACTTGTAAACAAAAATAGCTTCTATAAAACAAAAAAAAAATAACATTTAAGAAAACGTTAATATCTTAAATAAATTATAACTAACATACAATCACAGCACCATTTATGGCATGTTAATTAGAATAAAAACAAATGAAAGCTTTGCAAGATCAATGGAACATCTCACGCTGAGGAGTTGAACATACAGACTGAAAAATACATTACAATTAGGTCCGCTTACTCTGTCTGATTAAATATGCCTTTAGAAAAACTAAAGCATTTATAGCTTTATCAGACAGCCGGTTTCTTATTTTATTAACTATATTTCCTGAAATTGAAAACACTATTTCATTTTCAGTTGAAGTAGGCTTAACTGAAAGCAATGCTTTATACATCGATTCTAAATTTGTTGACCTCTTCCCAGTCTGTTCAAAAAGTAAGAACTCTTTCTTTAATATAGATTTTGACGGTGCCCCTGCACTTGCCTCCTCATTTGTTAAAATGCCTTTAATTGCTTTTTCTAATTGAATTTCGAAGCTTTCGGGTTCAGGTTCTGATGGGCTTACTTCTTCTACCACTCCCGACTCATTTTCGGTCAAAGTTGTGATGGCAGGGTATAAACGATTATATTCTCTTTTAGCGTATCCGATCAAAAATGTCTTATTGTTATCAATGAAGTAGTTACTTTTATTGTACATGGAATTTTCAGAGCTGTTCAAGTATTTTAGCAGCGATATTAGAGATGTATTACGGCGCTCTGATATTTTCAACTTAAGTGAATCTACTAATTTGAGGGCGAAAGGATCACTGGTA
>OZ017740.1:213413942-213482295 GCA_963969285.1 Odontomyia ornata
CCAAAAATGACTTTGGCTGGAGCTTGGCCCGTCGATGCATTTTCGGCAGCTCTGTACGCCATCAAAAATAGTGGGATGTGTCGGGCCCAGTACCTTTGGTTCTCGTCAGCCATCTTGGCCAGGTGTTTATTGAGCGTGCAATTGGATGTTTGGGCTCATCTTTTAATAATGATAGTTCAAGACGGCCTCCAACTCTGATGATTCCGTTTTTATCGAGATAAGGAGTTATGCCTTTCATCGGACTTTTCTTAGGCAGTTCCTCATCTTTTGAAAGGTTTTTAATCTTCTCTTAAAAATCAGATTTTTGAATTTGTCTTATTATGACATTAAATGCCATATCCAATTCATCTGCATCGAGCAGGATCTCTTTAGACCGAGCATCAGCTTGGGTTCTACAGTTATTATGAAACCATAGCGTATATGTATTATGCGTTGCAATTTATTGAATTTATTGCCATGGCCAATCAAGTAAATAAGGCTACCTGTTTCAATTATTGATCTCACCGTTACTGTGAGCTGTTTTTGTTTCCTTTCCATGTCTTCCTTGATTTCTAGGCTATTTAGTTCTAATGACGGCCATGACGTTTCCTTACCATGTAAGAAGATTGTTCCATAGAACCACATAGTACATGATTGAAACAGCTTTGGGGAAATTCCTCGAGACTCTAACTCAGCTGGATTCTCTCTTGATTTCACATGCTTCCACTTTTCTGGCATTGATTGATCTTGAATTGCGGCCACCCGGTTAGCCACAAACGTTTGATATGATAATAAAGCTGTATTAATCTACACCAGTACTATTTCTGAATCAGTCCAGAAATGAGTCTGAATGTCCTTGTAATTTAAATCAGATTTCACCTTCGCAGTTAATCTTACACTTAGCATTGCAGCACACAATTCAAGTCTAGGTAATGTTTGTTTCTTGGTTGGAGGTACTCATGATTTGGCACAAAGTAGTCTGACGACAATTTCCGATCATTCATGACTGACCAAATGTAAATTGCTGCAACATATGCTTTTTCTGAAGCATCTGCGAAAGCATGAAGCTGTACCTTCCAAGGAGTTTGCTGCGAGTAGCAATGTCGAGGAATTGGGACATTTGTCAGATTAGGGAGCTCGTTCTGAAGACGGTCCATTCCTTTTCAATTTCAGTTGGCATAAGTTGATCCGAGACCTGGCCCGAAGTAATGTGTCAAACGGTTCCAGGCTAGGTTCTCAGATTGACAGGGGAGGTGTTTAGTGGGTAGTCCAAAGGTATCCTCCATGGGAGTCCCACACTGCCAGACTCGGCGGGCATAAATGCCTTCACCTCCCTACCACAAAAAAAAAAAAAAAAAATAAGTTGATCCCATGAAATATCAAGCTGCCATAATCTTTGAATAAGTATTTTGGCTGTAACCACTACCGGTGCCAATATCCCAAGAGGATCGAAAGCTTGTGCAATTTCTGAATTCACTGTTCGTTTTGTTATGCGATGAATCGCTGGTAGCGCCACATGAATTGAGAATTGGTCTGTTTTGAGAGACCACATTATTCCGAGTGTTTTCACAGAACCTTTGCCTTCGATTTCCAGATTCAAATTGATTTCCTTCTCTTCTGTTGGAACATTTTCTAATACTTTAGTGTTATTTGTACACCATTTTTGCAACTTACATCCGGCTGATTCTAATATCGCAGTTAGTTAATGTCGTATTTCCATAGCGGAGGAAAGTGTCAGCACCAACCGAACCAGCATCAACGTAAAAATTGTTTTGCAATGTATTTGCTCCCAACGTGTAATTTTGCGTATCCTCGAGGGCCAATTTCTCTAAGCATTTAATGTCTCAATATGGAGCTGACCTTGTTCCATATGTTACAGTATTTAGGCTGAAATATTGTAGCGGAAGGTTTGAATCTTCTCTCCAAACAATCAATTGATATCTTTGAACGTCTGGATGCACTATGATTAGCCAGTACATTTTCTGTATGTCTGTTGGGATGTTATGCTATATAGAAATGTCGTCAATCGTTTAAGCATTCACACTCCGCCAAGCGCATACGCCCATTGTCATCAAAACATGTACTTGTCGACCAACGGCAAGCGAAAAGTCTTCATAATTCGCTTTACATAAGCCATAACATTAGCGACGACGACTATGTACATGAGAAGCTTCGGGGTGTGCTTATAGAAATATCGACAAGCATTCACACTCCGCCAAGTGTTATACGGTCAAGCACATACGCCCATTGTCATCAAAACATGTACTTGTCGACCAACCGCAAGCGTGAAGACTTCATAATTCGCTTTACATTAAGCCATAACATTAGCGACGACAACGACCATGTACATGAGAAGCTTCGGGGTGTGCTTCCAGCGGAGTGACACTGTAAAGACAACAGAAAAGCTAAACAAAAGCTTTTCCTCGCCTGATTCCTCCAATTCGCCGCAATGTTTCACCATGCGAGCAAGTGAGACGGAGCGCGGAGGAAGAAGCTTTCGTAGAACGAGAGCGCACGTTTCAACTACTCACCGAATTTAGGGCGAATTGAGGCCGCAGAATCGTTTAAAAGCAATTGATCGAGCGAGAAACGGCAAGTAGTGATAACAGCAGTAAGGGAATTGTTCGAGTAGTGTATTCGCCGCAAAGTCAACAGTAAAGCAATTGTTTGAGCCAGTCAGTGTAATCCGTTCGTATAGTTCCGGTGCAACTGCAGAATATCTTCGCTTCGGTTAGATGGTGAGGTGTAGGCTTGAGCCGCGAACTTCATTCGGCTTGGGGGCTTATAACGCTGTGTAGCCACCATCAACTAACTTTACTTTCTTCCAGGCATCCTCCGTCCGTGAAGACACCGTATGGATAGATGTTAAAAATAATTAAAGAAGTGTAAATGTAATTAATTTAAAATAACAACATAAATAAAACTAAATTCTTTCAACATGTAACTCTCGTCTTTTTGTTCGTTTAGTTTAAATGGACAGAGTAGCAGGTAAGTGGTGTTACAGTCAGTTCTTTTCCCGGGAGCCTTGATGTTGTATATAGGATACGCATCAAGTTGAGCTCCCAGTTCTTACCAGTTTACATTGGGTATACTGGTTTGCAACAAAATTGGCGCAGCCGGTAGGATATCGGTTTTGCAGAGACCACAGTGTAGTGCGCTGTGTAGCAAATTTAAATGGGCTGAAAAATCTATTCACCCAGCCGATATCTCAAACCATTCAACTCCTGTAAGACACCATTGCTACTCATACTGTCCATCAAACTAGATCAGCTTTCCAAAAAAAAAACAAATAATAATTTTGATCATTTAAAAAACAAAAATATAATATTAATATCCACACATCATAATGGTGCTACTCATACAGTACATAAAACTAGATTAAACTTCTCAAAAAAGAAAATAAAAATAATATTGATTGTTCAAATAACAAAAATATAATATCAATATTCAAATACAAAATTAAGGTTACTCATACTTTCCAACAAACTAGATCAATCTCCTTAAATAAATCATCAAATAAATATTTCAATAAATTAAATAACAAAAAGAAAGTATGAATATCCAAACATAATATTGTTGATCAAACTGAATCAGTCTTCCTTTAAAATAAACTCAAATAATTATATTGATCATTCTAATAATCAAAATAAGATAACAATATTCAAATGCAATATTAATCCTACTCATACTATCCATCAAATAAGATCAGTCCTAAAATCTTATAATCATATTGAGCATCCAATTCTACATTCATTTACTCCTCCATTCATGTATCTTAAATCTCATATTTCTTATCTGAAGGTCATTTAAATTAAATCCTAACTCGTTCAAACCCAACGTAGAATTTATAAAGATATAAAGTTTCAATCAACTAACATGCGAAAACACAAAACATTACAAGTAAATATTAAACACAAATAAGCAAACCGAAAACTTAATAGCGAGCAAACAAACGCGTGCTCATTGTTATCGAAATATGATACCATTTATCACTCCAACTACTTAAACAATAATAATAACAATAACGCGTACCTAACATACATGCATATTAAAGTCTTATCTTTTGAATGAAATGAGCATTCGAATTCCCTAAGATGCAATTAAAAAAGCAAAGAAAAACAAACATTTAAGTACAAATTGAATAAATAGACACCTGGGCAATAATTTTTAAATGCAATAACACGGAAGAGCAAATGAATTAAATTAACTGCGCTAAACAAATATAAAAAATAATTTACATGAGAACGGCAATTTCCCAACGCAAATAAACATGAAACTAATTTAATTTCAAGTTACACTGAAACTATTTAAGTATGGGAAATTTGAAACAGCAGAATTTTAGAACATTACAACAATGCAAACGATTTTACCCCAAAACCAATTATCTCTTTCAAGTTCCACTGCAATTCACTCTCAAACCAAATTTACATCCAGCACTAAATGTGCCATTTCATAATATAAAGGAAACGGGAAAAGTGGCAGTCAAGTCGGTAAAACCCCGGCAAAACTATCAGCAGACACGCTTTTTCTATGTCTAATTGCACAATCACTGGAATGAAAACCAGTAGATTTAACAACAGCCTTTGAGCCGTTGACACGCTATTTTTAGTTATGAGTCCCTAAAGAAATACATAATAGCCTCTGAGCTGCCCGATTTCAACTTTCGGCAGACACGCTACATAAAGTACGAGTATTAAGTCATATGCAAAAGAGACATCAATTTACCATCCAGTCGTAGCCTCTGAGCTGTTGATCCAAAAGGGTTTACAACACGCTATCAACCATGTACCCTTTAAACAAGCCACTACGTTTCCTTGCACAATAAATACATTATATAACTGCTAACTATTAGAAAAAAGTCACAAATAAAACCCCTGTAGAAAGCGCAAGACAATTCAAAGCCCACCCATTTCCCACCCTTTTACTTTATATATGGCGACAATATCAAAAAGCGTCTTAGAAAATGTCTTTAAGTTGCTTTAAACAATCGTTTTCTCAAGATCGAGATCAAAAATTTATTCACGGCTAATGAAGTGACCTCGCACGGCACTGTACTGTCTCCCAGTAAGGTCCAGGACATCATTATGCCAAACTAAGTAGGCACACACTAGGGAAAAATTAGGGAACACATATAGGGTCTTGAATGAAGGTCGAAACTATATGTTCCCAAGCCCATATAGTGATAGTGTCGCTTCGACTATAATCTTTCTCGCAAGATATTTTCAACGCAGTATATCTGTTTAACAGTTCACTAAAATCAATAAAAGTAAATACCAGAACTTTTAAGCTTACAATCTCTCCTTTTAATTTCAATTTAATGAAACAGATCATCATCATTCACAACTCATACAATATTTCTATACTTAACAAAAAACCTTCATAATAAATAGTAGATTCCAACTTATAAATAATCCACAACTATTTACACATACTGCTGAATACATTTCTAATAACCCTCCCTTTTTACAACTACAAATGAATAAAAAAGTATGTAATTTACAACTTAAGCCAATTAAACGACAATTAAATGCATATACCTCAAAAGCTCTTCCTCCTACACAATTGTATAGCATAGATGAATTAAAAGCCCTGCCCACTACGAAATGCATTAAGCCGACTTAATTAAAAACAAATGCTCTTCAAGGCAATTACCAGCCAACCACGAATTAGTACATACATATCATATACCTCACATACTTCCTAGCAATCAGCGCATGTAAAAGCTACAATACATGGCTTCATTCAATTATCTCATGCATCATTGCAGAAGCAATGCTAATCATATCTTCAAAGCTCGTTAGCGGCGAGCAAAAACAATCACATAAACCTTCAATCAATGACTCCCATTCCCATTAACAACATTAACCATGCATATTAAGGGGAAAGTTTATTTATCACACTCACTCGCACCCTATAAAGCCAAGATAGCTTATACTAAAGTCTTGGGAATACAACAAAGAACGACTCCCAAGCTACATAAATGGAAAGCTATTCTCTCGGCAAATCTTCTTCCGAAGCGAAGCTTGTCCCATACGGAAGATACGACCAACTTGCAATTACCATACCCATAACATCGCCATAACATCGCGTAGCCCAAAAGCACAAGCACCCAATTCCCCACATAGTACCCAACCCCAAAACTCCATGCATCATCCCACCCGTTCCTTTCAACTAGTCTAGTTATAGCAAGAGAAAAAATAATGGAAAAACAGAACATAAGAAAAAAATAAGAAACAAAAAAAAAAACCAAAAAGAAACCAGCGGAAAAGAGGGCTGAGTTCAAAATAAAAAAAAATATAAAAAAAATCATAATCAAAAACAAAAATATAAAAAAAATATTACAGAAATAATAATAAATAATATAAACAAACAAGACGCTGGTGCGCAAAAAAAAGAAGGAAAAAACGAATTTCAGACAAAGAATGCTATAACTTTGTAGAATCCTATAATAAACATCCGACTAACTAACAATTACTAATCAAGTAACAGCTATGCACTGATTTGTTTTCCTGCACCTCGCACACGATAGGCATAAAGCCATAATTACGGCGGCGAAGCTAATGCCTTCAGAAAGATACAATTGACTAGCAGTCAATTTACCTATGGTCTCTTGCGACGACTCGCCAGATCCAATTCGCACATATGTGGTGATAAGCGCAGTACGTTATTCCCTGTTAACGAACTTCAATGATCGTGCGAACTGTTCAGCCCAAAGCTTAATCATTATCACACCATATGAAGCAAGTAAGCGAGTGTACTCGACAAAATTCTCAATCCCGATGGAAACCCATGCGGAAGCTTTGATAAGGTAGCATTCGCCGCCACCACAATGAAAGTTTTTCGCTCGGCTGAAATAAGTCCGAAGCTAATTAAGCGATTGGACTGAATAATCTTATCAACCATACGAGTATGAGCGAATAGAATGCCGTCAAGCTTGACGTTCTATCCCTACTAGATATCCTCACATTCCATCCCATTGAAAATTAATTCATAACGTTTCGCCTACATACTAACAAAAAAATTCCCACTAAACTATTGGCACAATAATTAATATGTAGAACTTTAAGAAAGCTTAGTTATTGTATTAAATTAAACTAATTAAAAACTATAGTAATGTTAAAAGCAATAAGAAACAATTATGTAAACAATTATTATTAAAGTTAATAAGTAGAATCTGAAATATTCAAAGTAAAAAAAAAGAAGAAACAGTAAGAATAATGATACTAGTAGGAATATAAGAACGTTAATCGAATAGAAATTGAAAGTAGCAATGAATTTAAAGACAAAACCAAAACAAAGAAAAGGAAAAGAAGAAAATAATAAGTGCCATTGTACCTGCACCGTTCACACTACATCCTCACTAACGCTAATTTGCTAACATCTGTACTACAGCCTAGTAATGCACAAAAAGGTAAACCAATAATTTACAATTCTGATTTAAGGAAAAATCGGCAGTAAATATGGAAGTTAAAGGAAGATGTACTGTCTCATAAAGTAAAGCCAATTAAAAGAAATATTGAATTCCGGTATCCCTCAAATGAAAATTATAATTTTATATAAATAATAGTTTTATTCCCAGGAAAAAACGATTTAGGACCGGAAGAAATGTTCAGTATATTCTTCAACATTAGAATCAAACGTAACATTATTCCATTATTGTATACCATCAAATGAAATATTGAGTTATTAATTTATGTTTGTATAGAATCAAACCAAACACGAACCTGCTTGGCTCAAAGTTGTATCAAACAAAAACCTTTGTGAATAATTATACTGATAAACAATCAAAATATATATATATATATATATATATATATATATATATATATATATATATATATACATTATCAATCCACGATTATGTACAACCAAAAGCGATCTTAGCTCACTGTATCAAAAGAAATACTAAGTATCAAACAAAACATCAATTCATAATTAACTTATAATGTTAGTATCAAGTAAAAATTGATGGGTAACCATACAGATTAGCGACTCAGGCAAACAAATCATGAATCCGTAACGATATAAAATGAAGTAATTTACAATTGTAACGTTGAATTATGCCATAACATATTAAGTAGCGTAAATTAGGAGTTAAAAATACACGAAATTAATCGGTAGAATTAAGTATGTTAATCAAGAACCAGCAGCAGAACAACAATCAATAATAGGCAGTGAGAAGTACAGCGGTCAATAGTAATGGCCTTAATAGCGCAAAATATAAGTACAACTAACGCATTAAGTAATTCGCATTATTGGAACGGAACAACGATTTACTTCACTCTCCAAGTACGTAAATCATTCAAATCCGCCGGAGGAAATGTTATGCTATATAGAAATGTCGTCAATCGTTTAAGCATTCACACTCCGCCAAGTGTATACGGTCAAGCGCATACGCCCATTGTCATCAAAACATGTACTTGTCGACCAACGGCAAGCGAAAAGTCTTCATAATTCGCTTTACATAAGCCATAACATTAGCGACGACGACTATGTACATGAGAAGCTTCGGGGTGTGTTTATAGAAATATCGACAAGCATTCACACTCCGCCAAGTGTTATACGGTCAAGCACATACGCCCATTGTCATGTAAACATGTACTTGTCGACCAACCGCAAGCGTAAAGACTTCATAATTCGCTTTACATTAAGCCATAACATTAGCGACGACAACGACCATGTACATGAGAAGCTTCGGGGTGTGCTTCCAGCGGAGTGACACTGTAAAGACAACAGAAAAGCTAAACAAAAGCTTTTCCTCGCCTGATTCCTCCAATTCGCCGCAATGTTTCACCATGCGAGCAAGTGAGACGGAGCGCGGAGGAAGAAGCTTTCGTGGAACGAGAGCGCACGTTTCAACTACTCACCGAATTTAGGGCGAATTGAGGCCGCTGAATCGTTTAAAAGCAATTGATCGAGCGAGAAACGGCAAGTAGTGATAACAGCAGTAAGGGAATTGTTCGAGTAGTGTATTCGCCGCAAAGTCAACAGTAAAGCAATTGTTCGAGCCAGTCAGTGTAATCCGTTCGTATAGTTCCGGTGCAACTGCAGAATATCTTCGCTTCGGTTAGATGGTGAGGTGTAGGCTTGAGCCGCGAACCTCATTCGGCTTGGGGGCTTATAACGCTGTGTAGCTACCATCAACTAACTTTACTTTCTTCCAGGCATCCTCCGTCCGTGAAGACACCGTATGGATAGATGTTAAAAATAATTAAAGAAGTGTAAATGTAATTAATTTAAAATAACAACATAAATAAAACTAAATTCTTTCAACATGTAACTCTCGTCTTTTTGTTCATTTAGTTTAAATGGACAGAGTAGCAGGTAAGTGGTGTTACAGTCAGTTCTTTCCCCGGGAGCCTTGATGTTGTATATAGGATACGCATCAAGTTGAGCTCCCAGTTCTTACCAGTATACATAGGGTATACTGGTTTGCAACAAAATTCATAGCATAACAGTGAAGACATATTTATGTAGTCTGAATCGGCAAAGCATCGTGAACAAGTCATCCTGAATTGAAGGACCGCAATGGAGAATATCATTCAGTGAATATACAGACGACGTTTTAGTAGATACATCAAATACAACCCGCAGTTTTGTGCTACTGCTTTCAGGTTTCAAAACATAGTGGGGTAGAATAAAGTAATGAGTTTCCGCTATAGATTCAGGATCAATTCGTGACATATGCCCAAGAGACTTATATTCTCTCATAAACTCCACATACTGTTTTTTGATGTCCTTCTTTTTTGATAGCCGTGCTTCAAGAGCCTTAAATCTATTTTCTGCAGTATGTTTTGAACTGCCTAACAACTTCGGATTTTCTAAAAATGGAAGTTTAACAATGAATCTGCCAGTAAAGTCACTCGATGTATTTTGAGTAAAATGAGTTTCACAATGCTTCTCTGCAGTAGTAAGCATGGGTATCGAATCATTGACCTCCTCAAGTTTCCAGACTCTTTCTAGAATTGCATTCTTAGCTTCTTCTGCTGCGGTAAGTACAGCACAAGTTATAATGCTTAACGGACAGCACCCAACTCAACACCGCATTTTTTTGAACCGGCACTCGATCTCCGAGGGATATTTGCCCTGGTACTTTCATTTGATGGAAGAACTCCGCACCACGAAGAACGTCAATATTTTCAGGCTGATTGAAATTACTATCCGCTAAATTGATATTATCAGGAGAATCCCACGCAGTAATATCCAGTGTTTGTGTTGGCTGCATCGATACTATAGATGGCAATACACATGCTTCCAATCTGCCTTCAAATTGACCAAACAAGGATTTCATGTTGACGTTAACACTGCGGGTTGTGTCTCTGTTTTTCCTTGCCAATGCCTTCGATGCCTGATAATGATTTTGTTATTGATATTTTAAGCCTCCTTATTACACATTCACTGACGAGATTAACTTGGCACTCAGAATCCAACAAGGCTTTGCATTCAAATGATCTTCCATTGTTTGCAGCTAAAAGTACCCTGGCGGTTCCCAGTAAAATATAGCCCTTGTCCGATGCTGATTTAGAAGTTGTCAAACTGGTTATAGCCGATGAGGTTATTTGTTCGTTGTTTGACTGGGACTCATATTTCCTTCTTTCGGATGGCGTCTGGGTAACATTTTTCGCTGGAGATGATTCTAGGTGAAGCAATGTATTGTGCCTCTTTTGACACCTGGTCCATGGTCGAGAGGCGCAAGTGTTGTATTTGTGGCCCAATTTCAGGCAGCTAATGCAAAACTTATATTTTTGAACAAACTGCAAACGTTCAGAGGCAGTTATTTCTAAAAACTACTTGCACGCGTTAAGCCCATGGCAAGTGGCCTTGCAGATGTTTTAACGCTTGTTAGTTTCTCGTTATGGCCAGTTGATTCCAACGACTGTAATTTGTATTCTGGACCTTTGAATCGATTGTTCGTACAAAATATGCGTTTGGCGATCCAGTTTCTTTATCATTATGTGTCTACTCCAATATCATGCAAGGTATCACGAAATATCCATATGGCTGCACCAGACGGACTTTCAGATGGTAAGCTAGCCTGGATGAGCCTGGATGAGGCTTCGTAGTTTCCCTCAGTCATTGTTAAATGGCTTATTAATTTTTCAGCCTGTTTGGTCACATTTGTTTTTAGGTACCACATCTTTTGAATAGTTGACAGCGGTTGCTTATCGATCATCTTCGAAAACATTTTGAAAAACTGAACCCTTTTCAAGTAATGTCCATCAAATTTCTCAATATTGATTTTCGGTAGAGTTACAGCTGTTGATAAACTATGTTTAACTTCACTACGTTGATCTTTTTGGCCCAATAATGCAAGCTGCTCTCTTGCTGCAGCCTCGATTTTAAAATATTCGTTAATACTATAATGCAGATTTTCAACTTGCTGCCACAATTAATTGTGTTAAAATTTGTCGCTGAACTTCAATATAGTCACTTGTACAAATATCGGATCCTTTCGACATTCTTGAAATTAAACGTTGTAGTGAATCTATCATTGCGTTTTGTTTGCGGATCATAACAGCAACATTATTTCTCTCCGAAATTTCTTTCACATTTGTTTGTGGCCGTGGATTTTCTTGTATCTGCATATGCTCAATAACTTGTGGTTTTTACGATTCCAAGGCTTTCTCTTAGAAATTCATATATTTTTGCACCAATTCGTTTATTTCACTAGCTGCTGAGCAAATCTCTCTAATTAGATTGTCCACTTTCTCGAAATCTAACCACATTTCGTGAAGTTAGCTTTTTCAGGGCTAATAATAACCGTTTGTATTCTTCCTTTCTGGACCATCCTTCTTAAAATTCGCAATAATGCGTTGGATCTCGTTTCAACATTCCAATTGCTTTACGACGTATTCTTCCATTTTGAAGATTCTAAAATCACAGTGCAAACACTTAATACTTTTGTTGTTACCTTCCACCGCTAATAGTCCTTAAATTCTTCAAATATTGGATAGTCTAAAAAGTATTGAGCCCTTTTTGTCACAAGATGGTGTTCGTTCTCATATATCGGGCAATATTAATCAGGTTGAGTCAAACTGACATGCGTTTGAAAGGTGATATTCCAGTCTACAATTTTCATATGGACAGTTTTGTATTTCGTCATTCGTGTAAAAAACTGTATTCATTTAAAAAAAAGTGAAATTTCTGAAAAAAATCGTTATATTTTTTTTTACAATATCACTACGATCAAGGTGAGAATGTATCGCAGGCTCGTGAAAAAAATTGTGGTGTCTACGGTCAAGATACTGTCGCGTGTTATGGTTCGCGGCCAATAATTTTAATGTTCCGGGAAAGTGAAAACGTATTGTCTATTAAATTAAGTTAAAAGAGTTTATTTACTAAAAAAATGCACAATCATTCATTTAGCTATTTCACCAATTTTACTTTTCACTTGTCTATAAATTTTTAATTCAACAGTCTCAACTATCAACTAATATCGCCTTTAATTCGCACTCCACACTTATCGCAGCTCTTACTATCGCGGTTTTACTATATCCCCCCATTCATTCAGCTCGGCTTTATATAGAGTCTCTAGTCATTCAATCTATTTTTCGTACATTGGCGAACTACCTGGAATATTCGAGCAATCCTTAATGGCCGCAGTGACGTCACTTTCAGATATTGATCATGCTTGGTGGGTTCTTGTTCTTTCGAGTACATTCGTTTATTGATCATCATGTTCTTAATAGTTGCGAAAACGATTGCGACAGTAGCTCGCAGAATATTTGCTCATGTAACACTGCCCCCACCTCAGTTCTTTTCGCCCCGAAAAGATGTATCACCAGTTGTAGTCAAGTCTCCCTGAATGTAATATGGGGCAAGACGGTCCAGGTGCACGATTTTCATTTTGGCTCTCGGCTTACGGTGTTCCTGTATGCGGTATACGACGTCGTTGATTCGCTTCGTAACTCGGTATGGTCCCACCCAATTATGCTGCAACTTTGGAGACCTGCCCTTCCGCCGTTGTTGGTCAGATAGCCACACCAAGTCATCTTGCTGGAACCTAGTAGAGCTTGCCTTGAGATCATACCTGGTCTTCATGCGGTCAGTAGCCGATTCGAGGTGTTTTCGCACTGTCCGATGTATCTGGTTCAACCGTTGCCTTAGCTTACTTGCGTACTCCGCGATCGTTTGGGGTTTCTCAGGGGGTTTCCGAACTTTACATCAGCCGGCAGACGAATAGTCTTTCCAAAAATGACTTTGGCTGGGGCTTGGCCCGTCGATGCATGTTCGGCAGCTCTGTACGCCATCATAAATAGTGGAATGTGTCGGTCCCAGTCCCTTTGGTTCTCGTCAACCATTTTGGCCAGGTGTTTATTGAGTGTGCCGTTGAAACGTTCGACCATTCCATCGGATTGGAGATGCAGTGGTGTTGTCCTCGTTTTCCGTATTCCCAGCAGCTCGCACATTTCGCCAAAAACCAGTGACTCAAAGTGTCGGCCATGATCCGAATGTAGTTTACAAGGCACGCCGTACCTACTGACCCAATTTAACACTAGCTGTTCGGCTACAGTAGTTGCTTCCTGGTTGGGAATGGGGTAGACCTCGGGCCACTTGCTGAAATAATCGGCCACAACCAGCGTGTATCGATTTCCCCATTCGGATTCAGGAAAGGGTCCTGCGATGTCAACAGCAATTCTTTCAAATGGTACCCCCACGTTATAGGTTTGCTTTTGTCCTCTTAGTCGTCGCTTTGGACCTTTAACGGAAGCGCAAATTGTGGATCTACGACACCAGTCTTCTACTTCTTATTGAGCGTGGAGCCAGGAGAACCTTTCCCGCAATTTCGCTAAGGTCTTGTTAACACCAAGGTGGCCTCCCGAGGATAATTCATGCATTTCCTTAATCACATCGTGGATTCGGGTTTTGGGAAGTATAGTTTGCATCCTATACTTTACTTTTCACTTGTCTATAAATGTTTAATTCAACTGTATTAACTATCAACTAATATCGCCTTTAATTCGCACTCCACACTTATCGCAGTTCTTACTATCGCGGTTTTACTATATCCCCCCATTCATTCAGCTCGGCTTTATATAGGGTCTCTAGTCATTCAATCTATTTTTCGTACATTGGCGAACTACCTGGAATATTCGAGCAATCCTTAATGGCCGCAGTGACGTCACTTTCAGATATTGATCATGCTTGGTGGGTTCTTGTTCTTTCGAGTACATTCGTTTATTGATCATCATGTTCTTAATAGTTGCGAAAACAATTGCGACAGTAGCCCGCAGAATTATTTGCACATGTAATAATACTTTATCAAAAGCCACAGCCTAGAGATGGTTCGCTCGCTTTCGTTCTGGAAATTTTGATGTCAAAGATGCACCTCGCTCAGGTCGACCAATCACTGAAAAAGTCGATGAAATCTTACAAAAAATTGAAGAAGACCGACACATAAGCAGCGACGACATTGCTAAGGAACTGAATATCCATCACCATTTGCGTAAGGCTGGATACACAAAGAAGCTCGAAGTTTGGGTGCTGCATGAATTAACACAAAAAAATTTGATCGACCGAATTTCCATTTGCGAAATGCTAATAAAACACAACGAAATCGAGCCATTTTTGAAGCAAATCATTACGGGCGATGAAAAATGGTTAAGATACGAGAATGTGGTTCGAAAAAGATTATGGTCAAAAAAAGGTGAATCATCACAAACGATTTCAAAGCCAGAATTGACACCAAATAAGGTTATGCTGTGTATGATGCTATTGGAAGGCAATTGTGTATCATGAGTTGCTAAAACCTGGCCAAACACTCAATTCGGCTCTGTACTGTCAGCAATTAACCAGTTTGCAACAAGCAATTTAAAAACCCGGCCAGGATTGATCAAAAGAAAGGGCGTTGTCTTCCATCATAACAATGCCCGACCACACACATTTTTGATGGCCCGGCAAAAATTGACAAAGCTTGGCTGGGAAGTATCGATGCATCCACCGTATAGTCCAGATCTTGCACCATCAGACTACCATTTGTTTCGGTATCTGCAAAATTCCTTAATGAAAAGAAGTTCACTTGAAAAAGGAACTGTGTAAATTACGTGGCCAAGTTTTTCGTCGATAAACCACAGAAGTTCTATACAGACGCAATAATGATTCTACCCAAAAAATAGCAAAAGGTCATAGATAATAATGGACAATATGTACTTATATAAAATCCATTTTAAATTAAAAAAAAAAAATCAAACGAAAAACGACAAAAAAGGCTCAATACCTTTTAGACTACCCAATATTTAAAAATGTTCAATTGTCCTATGTCACTTAAAAACTTCTGCCCTTTCAGTTTTTTCATGTCTAAATTTACTAACAACAGTTGTCTAAACAAGCTTTTATTTTCCATAATCCATACACTAAACACTCTTTTCATGAAGCAAGGAGATTATCACGATATTTGTTTTATTGGTTACGTTGATCGGTCACCAGAATCACGTCGGGGTCACCAGAAATATGTACGATAATAATAATAGATATATCACACTAGCACATTGACTAGGTGTTAACGCGAGGATTAGTTAGCAGGCACCTTAATCTGTTACTATAAAGATGGAAAATATACTGATATATCACGCTAGCACATGCACTAGATGATATCGCGCAAATTAGGATGAGCTAACTGTAACTCCAAAGAGATACCTTATATCTTATACAAGCACTTGAACTTGGAAAGATAGTTGCAACTGAATTCGATCGCAAGTACTTGAACTTGGTCTAATGTGTAATTACTTTATCTTACAAGAGCACGTGTTACTTGGCAAGAATTGCATTAACGTTTTTATGTTATCTTAGCATCCAATCACTTGAACTTGAGCTAAATTTGGTATAACTTCTACACGAAATGAAACTTTTGTAATGTGACGCCTACGCCCGAGAATCGAGGTGATTCCGATCCCGAACCCTTGCACTCGGCCAGATGGGTATGACCTCGAAATGCAAGCGGACTTCATCTTTCGTGCGGATGCCGTTGCGCAGAAAATATATTTTTTTTTTTCTCCAAATATTTAGATCTGTGGATTTAAATATTTGCAACAGAATATTAATCAAAACCCCAACGCATTTCGAGACATATCCATTTGGCAATGCCCCCTCCACTACGGCCATCGAAAAACTATGCCACTGGCGACAAATGGAGATGCACATTGCCACCATGTGGTGTGCCATTCTACACACATCTGTTTTTTCGGTGGTTGTCAGATTGACAGTCCGGCGCCACGAGAAAAAGGAACGGGGGAAATAACTGCGATTTTTAGTGGTCAACGAAAAAGTATAGTTTTTGTACGATTGACTGTTTTAAAAAAACAAAAAAAATATAAAATTCCGAGGTGTTCGTGTGAACAGTTAGATCGGTTGGAGAAAATTGCAAATCCCGGAAAGTTGGCAAAGTTTTCTTGATCTGCGCTATCGCCGCGAGTTTCATAAGAATATCACGGCGACGATAAAATTTGAATGAGAAATTCCTTCTCGTTCGGTTTTGTGTTTGCCATCATCGGGTCTTGTGCATAAGAAGCTGGAGCGGTTCTCGATAATTTCGAGATTGAAAGGCCAATTGGACGACCTAAAAAAACGAAAGGAAATGGACATTCTGGACATCGCGAGGGTGTTAATAAATGGCGATAAATAAAACCCTGCGCCGGAAAGCGCTGAGTGCGCTTCGTGGCGAAACGTAAGTGCGAACACAAAATGACGGTACCGTTTGTTTTTAACAGTTGGAATCTTTGACAGGCGGCGTTGCGTTTGATCGCTCCGAGGATCTTTTTACTGTTGCTCCGCATAAGCTTGCTCTCATATGTGCCTGATTGAAAGATGGATACATATAGGGTTCAAGAATGTAGAGAACGTTCTGTTGGATGGAAAGCAAGGTACCGCTGTTCTTAGAAAACAAGTGAAGTTGTCCAGAAAACATCGATGGATACCCATCAACCTGTGCAGTCATTAAAAAAGAAAATTGCTTACCCGCACCCCACATCCCAGTGAGCTCCTCAAAATTGGTGAGCCGAGTGGAAAACAAAAACATTTTTCAATGAAACAACGGTATCATATTCGGTAATAAGACTAAAGTGTTGTAACCTGACAAGTATGTACGTATTTCTTGCTATTTATCTAACCTAAAAACCAACGAATCAAGTCCCGGACTCCACGGGTTATAAAAAAATAAGATAACACAAAAAAATAAGTTTAAGCTATCCAAATTATTCGTAGTTGTCTCATAGTTGTTTCAATGACAGCCACAGCGCATACGTTGTTCTGATGCTTTGTAAAAACAAAGGACCTATGATAGGATTTCACACTCATAAGAAGATTCTAAGTGGCTACGAATGTCATTTTTGTATTTGGTTAGTTAAAAAAAATCTTGAGGACAATCAAATAATTCGCCGCGATCTGAAATTGGGAAATCTGTTCCTAAATGACTTTTGATCAATAAGAATAGAAGGAAAATTAACACTTTCTAAACACTTCTTACGACCTTAATTTTGAGTGAAATATGAGTAAAATCCAAATTTTACTAAGTGACCGGATCCACAAAACTCTATTCCGGGCTACCTTAACTATTGCAAACAATCAACAAGCGACTCAAACTACTCGAACATTTAGATTCCTCTTTTTCGTTATTTTTAATTGTGACGAACGTGCAATATTTACCAATTTTATTACTTTCTCTGTTTTAAATTAGGAGCATGTCCACATTTGGAAACAAAAAAAATCCTTTTTCCTTTACTAATTTTAATATTTAACTATTATTCTTGTAAATATTCCTTATTAATTACTTTGGTAAATTTAGTGTCAGTTGAATGCATGCGATGAAAATCCTGTGGTTAATCCCTTTAACGCATGCGCATTTAACCATTTATTTTATAGATCAGGGAAACTAAAGGTGTATGGGATTCATTATCAACTGAAATAGCAGCTCAATACAGAGCTTCTTTGTTTAGTACTCTTATAGAGTTTAAAATGACAAAATTCGGCAAATATAGACTAATATTACCTGAGAGGAATCTACCCCTTGGTACAATCATTCGGTAAATTTGTCAACGGGCCCGAAAGAACTTTGTGTTTTTCTTCTATAATTGGGTTGAGTCTTACTTTCTTATACCCTTCCAATTATCTGAAGGAACTATGAGAGTAATCGCTTTTGTTGACGTACTTCCAATTTTGATATTTAATAAGTATGCTGTAGATTAACAAGGTTTTTGTGACTTTGACCTGATTATATAAAATTTATTTGGTCAGGTGTCAGCCTTTTTCAAATTAATTGCAGCAGGTTTTCCAATTCGTCAGATATTCATTATTATAAACCAAACATATTAAAAGGAATTCAGCTGGAATATTTTGCACAGCATAAACTCAGATTTATCTTAAAGTAATAAACATCAACATAAATTAAATTCGTAGTATTTTTTTTCTACTTAAATATTAACAGTCGATCATAAAGAATTAAATGTCAGCTCAGAATTTCGATTGGTAGTTGAAAGAAGAGATACCATACTAGTATTTTTAAATAAGCTAAAAAAAAAAAAGAAAATTTAGGAATATTCAATTCAATGTTAAAAAAACAACGTAAACTTTATGTATGTACATTCTATTACAATGAAAGGAAAAGAAATTAACATTTGCATGGTTTCAATGTATAAGTAACTAAAATATACAAGAAAATTTCAACCCATCATCAAACAAAAGAAATGATTTAAAAGATCCTAATATATTCTGCCTGTTATTAAAACAATTCAGAAAAAAATTAAAAAATTTAAGGTATACTCAAAAACAGTAAATATTCACTATATACTATATATCGATATATATTTAGAATTAGACATCAAGAAATACATTTAGAATACAATGAGCTCAGTTATTCACCATTGAAGTACAAAAAAAAGGTTAAATAATATTTTTTTTTAAACAAAAAAAAAGGAAAATGAAATAATGTAAAATCGAATTCTAATAACCTGAAAAAAATACAATACAAATGCAGCTAGGCAAACAGCAAGAAGTAAATAGAATTATCAGAACATTAAAGTCATATGAACTAGAATATTTGACAAATCCATTAATTGCCAAAAATAATTGAGGAAGAAAATATTTTTCATGATATAAATAAACATAAAAAAATATATTTTTCTGAAAGAAATCAAACAAAGCATAATAATAAATGTACATCGTATTTTATGTGCACATATCCAGGCGCTCAGGTATAAAAAGCAACAAACAACTGAAATTGTTCTTGCAACAAATGCATATGAAATAAACAATTAGGACAGCGTAGATTAGACCTACATATTTTATCAAATAATATACATTTATAATTTTGTAAAATTACACTATACGAACCAATAACATGAATTGCTAAAGAGATAACCACGACTTTCCTTTTCAGTGGTTTTTCTTTTTCAGTGGGAAGAGAGAGTGCAAGGTAGGTATGTCGTCGCGAGGATAGGGTTTCGACAAATCCGCTGAGGTCGGTTTCGCGTCGCGCGCGGTACGCGGTACCTTTGTAGTTTTGACATTTTGTTAGAGTAGTCTTCGTCGTGTTAATTTCGAGTAGCATATTTTTCGGTACCGCGTCGGTATAATTCGGGAACGCGAAACGGAAATTAGATTTTTGTGTTTTAACTGGATGAATGAAGAAATACGGAGTAACGTAAAGTAGGTTTCTTCTCCGTATGGTTTTGTTTGATAACGCGTTTTGAAAACGGGCATGTTCAGGTGGCTGAAAATATTGTAATTGAGCGTAACCCATTCGGAGACCCGCGACCGAAATCCTCTCCGAACTAGCTGGCCGACAAGCAGCCACCGCGTGAATGGGTTACGGTGCACGGATTGGTTGACCTGTTGGTACCATCCGTTGGCACTACTCAGACTTAACGTCTAGAACCGATGAGAGGTCGGTTCCGCGTTCGGACTTAAAAAGGTGGAAAAACATTACAAATGGCGCCCAACGTGGGGCCTAAACATCCTAAGGGGATAGAAAATTCGCGTCTTCTGACGAGTTGGTCCTTTACGGAGGATGTAAGGTACTCTGTTACTCGAGTCCCACTATCAGGAGCAGTGGAGTTGTGTGATACACACTAGCAGTCGCTTTACGTGAGTTGTATCTTCCGCTCTCCTTTGTTTGATTTTTTTTTCGCGACAGAATCCTTCCGATGTGTTGTCCCAGGTTAACCCCTGTAAGGACCTTCTATTTTCTTGATGGAACAGCCAGCCTGTTGGGTTTACCTATCAGCATGGACTCTCAAGAAAATAGAAGGCTACCTTGCCTTTATGTCGCGGAAGGATTCTAATTATTTCGTATGCGTGATAGACGAGTGGTATCGGTTCAACGTTCGGTGGCGTACGCTGGAGTTGCGAAGCCCGGAATGCTTCCACGCGTCGGGAAATTTTGACCGCGTACAAAATCGTTACGGTAGCTCTACCACTTGTCTCGTCGAGTCATTTAACGTAGATTAGAAACGGTTTGTAATGTATGTGGGTTATGGGGTAAATTTCGTAAATCGACCAAAAGCACCCTTTCTTCGGCAGATTACCACGCACTCTTCTTTCCCGTTGGAGGAGTCGACCACTGAAAAGGAAAGTGTTTATCAAATAAATTTTTTTTCTCTACCTTCTATATATAGCTCGCCACTATCGGCCACTAAAGGACCTATAAGTTTTTTTATATATACACATATATTAGGGATATAGTCAGGTTTTATATCATATATTTTAATTTTTTTTTTTCAGCACTATTAACATCACCCAGATTAAACAGAACCCACACGAAATGGCAACGAAGCGGACTCCCGATAAGCGGTGGACCCGGTCCAAAACGGTCCAACCCGCGAATTGCGGAATCTGTTTCGAGGACGTAGTGGAGGGGGTACACAGCGTGCGGTTGGATTGTGGACATCTATTCCATCGTGCCTGTGTCCAACAGCTCCTCCTCACGTCCGAGCTGTGTCCCTTATGCCGGCGACCCATCGAGCGGACCGCCCTAGACGTCCCCCTCGGAACGCCCCTACCAACGCGTGGAGCAGTGGCGAAAGGAGTTCCAGAGGCCGAACAGTCCCAACCACTTTTAGACCTGCAAGGAGCCGTAGGCGGTGAAGTCCCGGCCGCAAGTGTCGTGTCCGAGGTGACACCCATGCCTTCTGCCCACTCCATTGACACCCTCGTGGCGTTGATGAGGGATATGTCGGAGAGGATTGGCAACCTGGAGGGAAAGCTCCAGAATCTCCCTATGAGCCAACCACCCAGTCGCGTGAGAACTCCGCTTGGCTGGGAGCCCAATCCCAGTGTGGCTATGCCCCACTCTTGACCATCCGAGCAATGGGCCCCACCTCCAAGGAACTCGGGAATGGATCCCAGAGCTCCTGAATATAGACCACGACATAGCACCGCACCTCCGTTGGTACCTATAGCCCCCGAGGCAGTTCAATACAACAGGTCAATCGAGGATGTGATTCCCCCCGGGAACGCATTGACACCTTTTCGAGACCCGACGCCTCGTATCATGGAGAGTTAGCGCCTGAACTTTACAGGGTTCAACGATATGATATCGGCGGACCGGTTCCTTTTCCGGATTCAGGCGTTGGTATCCAGCACCCTGGGAGGTGATTCTTCGGCCTTCCTCCGGCATGCACATCTTTTGTTCAGCGGCGACGCTGCCGACTGGTACTGGAGCTTTAAAGAATCAACGCCACGTCCCACTTGGCACTCTTTCAGTTCAGCCTTCCGCAATCGATTTGAGGATGGCTTCACTGAGAGAGAGCTAAAGGAGCAAATAAAGAAACGGAAACAAGGCGCTCACGAACCGTTCGACCAGTACTACACAAGTATAGTGAGATTGAGCACTCGCTTGCGAACTACCATGCCCGAGGACGAACTGGTAGAAATTATCAGAGAGAACATGCGCTGGGATCTCCAGAACAGCCTTCTACATTTTCCCATCAACACCATACAGGGATTGCGCCTCCATGCCCGTAGACAAGAACACTTGGATGAGCGGCGAGGTACCTTCCGCCCACAACCTCGCATAACGGGACCAAATCCCCGAAATCATCATACCGCGGAGTTGATGGCAGCGGACCACCTGCTTGCTGATCCAGTACCAGTACCGAGGAGCGGAGCACCACCGGAGCTAGAGGACCCAGCCTTGATTGATCGACCCTCCCTTGAAGCAATTACAAGCCCGACGGTCTGTTGGAACTGCCGACAACCGGGACATCGGTTCTATGCATGTCCAGCGGAGCCGACGCTTTTCTGCTACCGCTGCGGGAAGGCCGACACATACGCACTTGACTGTGCAAATTGCAAAGGGCGAAAAAACTTGCCACCGAGTGCCGCGACCACCCGTCGGCACTCCTAAACCCCGGACGAACCAATCCTGACCCCATCACTAGCTATGACCCAGCTCCAGACATGACTCCAATTCTGCTGACTCGCACCGCCAAGCACAGTTCTCCCGAAGTTCCACAACCGACGCCATCCTTCGCCGAGGCCAACGCGCAGGGAAATGATAGCGAGACGAAAGTTCCTTGGCATGTAAAACCTTTTCATGTCAGGCTGCGGAATTATTTGGCTACTCGACAGCGCATCTTCCATGAGGAGTTGGCTACAAATGTCCCACCGCGAAGCAAGCGAGCCACGCGTCGGATGCGGAGCTTCTGGAGAAAAGTCAGGCAGTCGAGGAAAGTGTTGAAGGACATACACTTAGACGAATTATTGAGGGATGATGTTCGGCAATATGCGTCAGTACACCTCCTGCAAAAACGAGTGTCAGGCTTAGTCGATACGGGAGCCAGTGTGAATTGCATATCTGCCGATTTTGCAGGGGAGGTACTGGCAATGCACGCGGATCAAATCCGTCATTTCACCTCCTGGTTAAGCACGGCGGACGGAACTCGTCACTCTGTAGTGGGAAAAATTATGACGGATGTCACCTTTAAAGGAGTAACTAAACCTATTGAATTTTTCATCATACCTCAGTTAACCCAGAATCTTTATCTAGGAGTGGATTTCGTTCGAAAATTTAACTTGGCCCCGGCACTATTTTCCGGTACGACCCTGGAGTCCGTCAGCCCCGTTCCTGACCAATCTCAACCCTCTCACTTACTACGACATACACTGGATGTGAATCAGCAACTGCGTCTTGACTCGGCTATATCGGCTTTTCCATCGCACGAGAAGGAAGGTCTCGGGCGGACTGCCCTGGTGTTCCACACTATAGATGTGGGGGATGCTAAACCCATAAAACAGAGACATTTTGCCATATCTCCGGCGAAGGAAAAATCGTTATATGCCGAAGTGGATCGAATGCTAGCATTAGGCGTAATCGAAGAATCACAGAGCGCGTGGGCTTCCCCAGTCACCTTAGTTGTCAAGCCGAACAAGGTCCGGTTATGCTTAGATGCCAGACGCTTGAACGCCGTCACAGTCAAGGACGCATACCCTCTACCGTTGATTGAAGGCATTTTGAGTCGGTTGCCTAAAGCCCACTTCATCACGAGCTTAGATCTCAAGGACGCCTTCTGGCAAATTCTTTTAGACCCCGGTTCAAAGGAGAAAACAGCCTTCACAGTCCCAGGTCGGCCCCTATATCAATTCGTGACCATGCCATTCGGATTGTGCAATGCCTCCCAAACAATGACGCGCCTTATGGATAAGGTGATACCACCTCATTTGCGGCACCAAGTTTTCGTTTACTTGGACGATCTGTTGCTTATAACCGAGACCTTTGACGAACACATCGACCTGCTTCAGGAGGTGGCTCTACACATCCGGAGGGCAAGATTAACCATCAACATACGGAAGAGTCAGTTCGTGATGACGGAGGTGAAGTATTTAGGTCACATCATTGGGCATGGCCATATCAAGACCGATCCGGAAAAGACTCAAGCGATTGACGTTTTTCCATTACCCAAGACCACCAAACAATTACGACGATTCTTAGGCTTATGCGGATGGTACCAGCGTTTTGTACGTGACTATGCCACCATAACCACTCCTTTGACCGACATGCTGCGTAAGGGACGTAATTTCGTCTGGGAGGAGCCCAGCTTGCGAGCCTTTGAAGAACTCAAGAAGAGTCTGACTACAGCCCCCGTACTGCACAGCCCGGACTTTGACAAACCGTTCTCAATCCATTGTGACGCGAGTCAACATGGGGTGGGAGCAGTCTTAGTCCAGGTTGCACAAGACGGCGAGGAGAGACCTATAGCCTTCATGTCTCACAAGTTGAACCCAGCCCAGCGAAATTACACGGTTTCCGAGCAGGAATGTCTAGCTGCGGTGTTAGCAGTGAAACGCTTCCGAGCCTAGTAGAGGGACACACCTTTGAAATCGTTACGGACCACGCGTCTCTGAAATGGCTAATGAGCCAGACTGATCTCAACGGTCGATTGGCCAGGTGGGCACTGAAATTACAGGCATTTGACTTCACAATTCGCCACCGAAAAGGAAGCCAGCATGTAGTCCCCGACACCTTATCCAGAATGTTCGCCCCTGAAGGAGCCGAGTTGGTCCAGGAGGACGACAGCCCCCAATTGATCGATCTGGACCATCCTGCCTTCAAGTCAGCCAGCTACACCCAACTGATTCACACTATCCAGAATCAACTGCCCCAGCTTCCTGAACTGCGGTTGACGGATGGATTTATTTATAAGCGGATGGGACACGCATCCGGAGACCCCATACAAGAAGAAGAACAGTGGAAGTTGTGGGTGCCCGAAGAATTAACCACTGATCTTATCAGACGGGCCCATGACCACCCATCAAGTGCGCACGGCGGTTACGGTCATACACTTAGGCGGTTGAAAACCTGTTTCTTTTGGCCTAAGATGGCACAACAGATAAAAGCGTAAGTAGCCTCCTGTGAGCTATGCAAGTGCACTAAAGCGCCCAACACCATTCTTCGGCCTCCCATGGGTAAGGTTGAGGTCCCCGAACGCGTGTTCCAGCGCTTGTACATTGATCTTATCGGTCCTTACCCTCGATCTGCTTCTGGTCACACGGGAGCTGTCGTGGTCCTGGATCAGCTCTCTAAATTCCCTATTATAGAACCACTACGTAACATGCACACTGGACCTATACTCAGCTTCTTGGAGAACCGAGTCTTTCACATGTTTGGAGTTCCGGAGAAACTTGTCTCCGACAACGGGGTCCAGTTCACCTCCAGCAAGTTCCGAGACCTAATGTCCAAATACGGCATCATCCACCAACGAACCGCCGTCTATTCACCACAAGCCAACGCATCCGAACGACTGAACCGTACGCTCATAGCGGCCATTCGCGCCTATGTCCACCCGAATCAGAAGGACTGGGATTGCAAATTGTCCGCCATCACTAGTGCTCTGCGCTCGTCGTACCACGCCACTACCGGCATCTCGCCGTATTTCGCATTGTTCGGCCAGTACATGATCTGTCACGGAAGCGCTTACCGGCTATTGCGGCAACTGAAATCGCTAGAGGATCCAATCGTGGTTCCGGAACCGCACGAAAAGCTCCAACTTCTGCGAGCTCAACTGCGGGAGAAGATTGAAGAAAGTAGACGGATGGGAGAGGAGCGGTACAACTTGCGATCTCATCCTTCTGGCTTTAAGGCAGGCGACGAAATATATCGTCGAAACTTCCGACAGAGCGATGCCACCCGACATTACAATGCCAAACTAGACAAGAAATTCGTGAAGTGTCGAGTCCTACAAGTAATAAGCCCCACCCGATACCTCATCGCGGACATGACTGGTAAAACCCTGGGAATTTACCACGCAAAAGACCTTAGACGATGAAGTACAACTATTTCACACGAAAAACCTTGGCTTACCTAAATCTCTGCCTAGACGAAGACCTCCGAATAACACCTGACTCCCTACTATATAGTCACTGTCGAGTCTTCACTGAAATTGTTGTAGCCTATTCCTCGAAATCGACCTTCGACCCGCCACGGCCCTAACCAAGACCTTTTACATAGGAGGCGGGATCGTAATTACTTCGATTTTGGGGGGGGGGAATGTGTAATGTGACGCCTACGCCCGGGAATCGAGGTGATTCCGATCCCGAACCCTTGCACTCGGCCAGATGGGTATGACCTCGAAATGCAAGCGGACTTCATCTTTCGTGCGGATGCCGTTGCGCAGAAAATATATTTTTTTTTTTCTCCAAATATTTAGATCTGTGGATTTAAATATTTGCAACAGAATATTAATCAAAACCCCGACGCATTTCGAGACATATCCATTTGGCAATGCCCCCTCCACTACGGCCATCGAAAAACTATGCCACTGGCGACAAATGGAGATGCACATTGCCACCATGTGGTGTGCCATTCCACACACATCTGTTTTTTCGGTGGTTGTCAGATTGACAGTCCGGCGCCACGAGAAAAAGGAACGGGGGAAATAACTGCGATTTTTAGTGGTCAACGAAAAAGTATAGTTTTTGTACGATTGACTGTTTTAAAAAAACAAAAAAAATATAAAATTCCGAGGTGTTCGTGTGAACAGTCAGATCGGTTGGAGAAAATTGCAAATCCCGGAAAGTTGGCAAAGTTTTCTTGATCTGCGCTATCGCCGCGAGTTTCATAAGAATATCACGGCGACGATAAAATTTGAATGAGAAATTCCTTCTCGTTCGGTTTTGTGTTTGCCATCATCGGGTCTTGTGCATAAGATAATTTCGAGATTGAAAGGCCAATTGGACGACCTAAAAAAACGAAAGGAAATGGACATTCTGGACATCGCGAGGGTGTTAATAAATGGCGATAAATAAAACCCTGCGCCGGAAAGCGCTGAGTGCGCTTCGTGGCGAAACGTAAGTGCGAACACAAAATGACGGTACCGTTTGTTTTTAACAGTTGGAATCTTTGACAGGCGGCGTTGCGTTTGATCGCTCCGAGGATCTTTTTACTGTTGCTCCGCATAAGCTTGCTCTCATATGTGCCTGATTGAAAGATGGATACATATAGGGTTCAAGAATGTAGAGAACGTTCTGTTGGATGGAAAGCAAGGTACCGTTGTTCTTAGAAAACAAGTGAAGTTGTCCAGAAAACATCGATGGATACCCATCAACCTGTGCAGTCATTAAAAAAGAAAATTGCTTACCCGCACCCCACATCCCAGTGAGCTCCTCAAAATTGGTGAGCCGAGTGGAAAACAAAAACATTTTTCAATGAAACAACGGTATCATATTCGGTAATAAGACTAAAGTGTTGTAACCTGACAAGTATGTACGTATTTCTTGCTATTTATCTAACCTAAAAACCAACGAATCAAGTCCCGGACTCCACGGGTTATAAAAAAATAAGATAACACAAAAAAATAAGTTTAAGCTATCCAAATTATTCGTAGTTGTCTCATAGTTGTTTCAATGACAGCCACAGCGCATACGTTGTTCTGATGCTTTGTAAAAACAAAGGACCTATGATAGGATTTCACACTCATAAGAAGATTCTATGTGGCTACGAATGTCATTTTTGTATTTGGTTAGTTAAAAAAAATCTTGAGGACAATCAAATAATTCGCCGCGATCTGAAATTGGGAAATCTGTTCCTAAATGACTTTTGATCAATAAGAATAGAAGGAAAATTAACACTTTCTAAACACTTCTTACGACCTTAATTTTGAGTGAAATATGAGTAAAATCCAAATTTTACTAAGTGACCGGATCCACAAAACTCTATTCCGGGCTACCTTAACTATTGCAAACAATCAACAAGCGACTCAAACTACTCGAACATTTAGATTCCTCTTTTTCGTTATTTTTAATTGTGACGAACGTGCAATATTTACCAATTTTATTACTTTCTCTGTTTTAAATTAGGAGCATGTCCACATTTGGAAACAAAAAAAATCCTTTTTCCTTTACTAATTTTAATATTTAACTATTATTCTTGTAAATATTCCTTATTAATTACTTTGGTAAATTTAGTGTCAGTTGAATGCATGCGATGAAAATCCTGTGGTTAATCCCTTTAACGCATGCGCATTTAACCATTTATTTTATAGATCAGGGAAACTAAAGGTGTATGGGTTTCATTATCAACTGAAATAGCAGCTCAATACAGAGCTTCTTTGTTTAGTACTCTTATAGAGTTTAAAATGACAAAATTCGGCAAATATAGACTAATATTACCTGAGAGGAATCTACCCCTTGGTACAATCATTCGGTAAATTTGTCAACGGGCCCGAAAGAACTTTGTGTTTTTCTTCTATAATTGGGTTGAGTCTTACTTTCTTATACCCTTCCAATTATCTGAAGGAACTATGAGAGTAATCGCTTTTGTTGACGTACTTCCAATTTTGATATTTAATAAGTATGCTGTAGATTAACAAGGTTTTTGTGATTTTGACCTGATTATATAAAATTTATTTGGTCAGGTGTCAGCCTTTTTCAAATTAATTGCAGCAGGTTTTCCAATTCGTCAGATATTCATTATTATAAACCAAACATATTAAAAGGAATTCAGCTGGAATATTTTGCACAGCATAAACTCAGATTTATCTTAAAGTAATAAACATCAACATAAATTAAATTCGTAGTATTTTTTTTCTACTTAAATATTAACAGTCGATCATAAAGAATTAAATGTCAGCTCAGAATTTCGATTGGTAGTTGAAAGAAGAGATACCATACTAGTATTTTTAAATAAGCTAAAAAAAAAAAAGAAAATTTAGGAATATTCAATTCAATGTTAAAAAAACAACGTAAACTTTATGTATGTACATTCTATTACAATGAAAGGAAAAGAAATTAACATTTGCATGGTTTCAATGTATAAGTAACTAAAATATACAAGAAAATTTCAACCCATCATCAAACAAAAGAAATGATTTAAAAGATCCTAATATATTCTGCCTGTTATTAAAACAATTCAGAAAAAAATTAAAAAATTTAAGGTATACTCAAAAACAGTAAATATTCACTATATACTATATATCGATATATATTTAGAATTAGACATCAAGAAATACATTTAGAATACAATGAGCTCAGTTATTCACCATTGAAGTACAAAAAAAAGGTTAAATAATATTTTTTTTTAAACAAAAAAAAAGGAAAATGAAATAATGTAAAATCGAATTCTAATAACCTGAAAAAAATACAATACAAATGCAGCTAGGCAAACAGCAAGAAGTAAATAGAATTATCAGAGCATTAAAGTCATATGAACTAGAATATTTGACAAATCCATTAATTGCCAAAAATAATTGAGGAAGAAAATATTTTTCATGATATAAATAAACATAAAAAAATATATTTTTCTGAAAGAAATCAAACAAAGCATAACAATAAATGTACATCGTATTTTATGTGCACATATCCAGGCGCTCAGGTATAAAAAGCAACAAACAACTGAAATTGTTCTTGCAACAAATGCATATGAAATAAACAATTAGGACAGCGTAGATTAGACCTACATATTTTATCAAATAATATACATTTATAATTTTGTAAAATTACACTATACGAACCAATAACATGAATTGCTAAAGAGATAACCACGACTTTCCTTTTCAGCGGTTTTTCTTTTTCAGTGGGAAGAGAGAGTGCAAGGTAGGTATGTCGTCGCGAGGATAGGGTTTCGACAAATCCGCTGAGGTCGGTTTCGCGTCGCGCGCGGTACGCGGTACCTTTGTAGTTTTGACATTTTGTTAGAGTAGTCTTCGTCGTGTTAATTTCGAGTAGCATATTTTTCGGTACCGCGTCGGTATAATTCGGGAACGCGAAACGGAAATTAGATTTTTGTGTTTTAACTGGATGAATGAAGAAATACGGAGTAACGTAAAGTAGGTTTCTTCTCCGTATGGTTTTGTTTGATAACGCGTTTTGAAAACGGGCATGTTCAGGTGGCTGAAAATATTGTAATTGAGCGTAACCCATTCGGAGACCCGCGACCGAAATCCTCTCCGAACTAGCTGGCCGACAAGCAGCCACCGCGTGAATGGGTTACGGTGCACGGATTGGTTGACCTGTTGGTACCATCCGTTGGCACTACTCAGACTTAACGTCTAGAACCGATGAGAGGTCGGTTCCGCGTTCGGACTTAAAAAGGTGGAAAAACATTACACTTTGACTTGCTAATGACCAACTAGGAAATTTATTGCTGGTCAAGAGCTATTTATATTATGTTTTCGCTGACAATGATGTTCATGCAGACAACCTTTATCACAACAGTTTCTAAATGTGAAGATTTCAATTGTTTGGAATTTCGCTGGCCGAGTATTTCATATAGTTATGGCCTTGAACTCGAAGCTGATCACATTTCGTCTGGGATTTGTCGTGAGAATTAGAATGTGACGGCAATTAAGTGTATATTGGAAACCGAGAATAATGAACTTTCGAAAAGGAAAGTATATTATTACTTGGTTGTACAATAATCGAATTTGATGTAACTAGGAATTGAATTTGATGCATTTATGAATTCAATTTGATGTAAGTAGGAATTGAATTTGATACAATTATTAATTGAATTTGATGTAAGTATGAAATTTTAAATTTTTATCTAATTGATGAAACTGAACAGTGAGTCTTCCGCGCCTGATAACGGAATCGAAGTAATAGCCATGCCGCCGGAATGGAGGTTGGGCGACGGGGTAATTACCCCGTCCGTGGAAAACCCTACACTGTTTCGAAACCTGCAGAAGAGCCTCGGAATAGATTGGACCCACGGTAACGACCTCGCAAAAGAAAAAAAGGCCTATGGCATTGGATCCTGAAATGTCAGATCACTCAATTACCCTAGCGCTGTTCATGTTAGGCCACACGAAACGTTCGCTGATCTGTCTGATCGGTGCTCTTTTGCTTGGATGTGCCAAATTGTGGACGGCATCGAAAACTTGTTGACGAAATTCTTTTGTAATGAATTGTCTAATGTATTTTGATGAGTCGTCACACGAAATCGGTTTAATCGAATTAGGTAAACTGAATATGTGATAATCAAGTAGTCGCTTAAGCAAACTGCTCGAAAACCAACATATTGCGGATCCAAATTTCATTTGCAAATTTAAAATAATATTCATTATTTTTAATTTTACAATTGAAATCTGGATACGGCAACCCCCTTTCCAATGGAGCTCTTCCACGATTGCACTTTCGCAATACCATGGAAAGTGGATGGGAGGCTGGTCGACTGGTTTTTGAGCGGTCCCGTAAGGCGACGATGAGCAACAAACGAGGAGTCTGTTATTCACCTTCACGGCGATCACGTCGCGACGCCCAAAAGAAAGATAGGATAGAAAGTTTCCCGTGGCGGTGGTCGTCATATCCGCATAGATTGTCATTTATGGACGTCTTAAAAACCACAATATAGAAATCTCGCGAAATCTTATAAGTGCGTATATGTTTTCGACCAATTGCGTGACTGTGCGGTATAGTAGTTGGCAGTATTACGTACGTCGCTCGACCTTCCTAACTTAATTTCCATGTTTTTTATCGTACCGCAGACTACGAACATCCTACCAACCCATATAAAAAAATTAATGAAGTTTTAACATAAAATCAGTGATTAATTAATTCATTAATTAAATTCGATGCAACATCTTCAACAAATTGGTCGATCTGTAAAACTTTCCAGTAAAAATATCTCAATCTACAAGATACCCACACAAAAATTCCAAAAGTTTGTTATGTGTTGGTGTTCCGCAGGAAAAATAAAAAAATATATACTATGCATTATCAAGAAAAACAGGATGCATGTGGTAATAGCAACTGAGGAGTTGCTCTCGCAGCAAAAAAAAAGGTATTCAGCAAAGGTTGCTGACTAAACAAAAACAGTTTCCCTATGGAACCACATAAAGTCACATGATGGTGACTGAAGAGGAGATCTTTTTGGTTCCACGGCTAGCTCACCGCGTATGGGAGTGGGTTGAGAGACAGAAAGAATTTTTTTGTTTTTTAAAGATCTCCATAACGTCGAACACGCGCACACACACACTAAAATATTCACCAGTGCATCATGGATTCTGGTAACTTCCTGAAATTAAATTGAATTGAATCAAACAAAATGAAAACTGGGCTTAATCCAGCACATTGAACTTATTTCATAATTTCAATTTTTCTAGGCTGTTTTGATTGTAAAATGAACATTTATTTTCGGAATGTTTTATCAGTGCTCTAACAATATTCAAGTGAGTCTTAAAGTATTTTCAAATTGAGATAATTACATACAAACTAAAACTGCACTATATTTTTAAACAGATTCCACCTATTATTTGCTTATCGACAGATTCACTCATCAGCCTCTTTATCGAAAAATGTATGCTTTGTCAAACGCATTAAACTTAATTTTAAAATGTAGCTTAAAACTGGAATCCGAATTACAGTGAATTCAATTAAGTATACCATTAACTAGAATAAATGATTTAATCAACCCATTAAATAATTTAGAATCATTTTTATACAATGAATCTCCGCTATTTATGGTCTCAAAAGGTTTAATATTGGGTTTCATCTCAAAAGCGATTTTTGTCTTATCTATAAAAAGTCTCTATGCCAGATTGTGTTTTCACTTTTGTTTCAGATTTCAATTATTATGAACATATTCGAATTTGAAATGTTACCTAGCATCTGCAAGCCATGTTGTCAAGTGGTTGAATGTTTCTCTACAGGTTATATCAGACACAAGCAGAGCTCCTGCTGCACCCCGATACTAGGAATGGATAATTGACCTGAATGCCTCCTGGCCTGCCGTATCACAAATTCGCAACTTTATTTGTTTTCCATCAATTATTATCATGCGAGCACCAAATTCCGATCGTTAAATCATGGACGGGTTGAAATCGCTTGTCCGTGAACTGTACCAAGAGACACGACTTCCTGACTCCTTTTGAGAAAAAGTAAATAAGCAAAATATTGATTACGGCAGTACATATTGCCGATAAAGGAAGCGCAGCAAATTTTCCGTGGTAACATACATTACCGAATTTCCTCATATGCGATTAGTCTATGTCGGAGGACTTCGATGGCTTTCCTCGAACACTGTTAACAGCGAACAGACATGTCAATGTTTGTGCACTTGCTGATACTTCGAAAATCACTCCACCAACAAGACGCCAGCGACGCCCAGACAAACGACACTTACGAATACAGATCAGCTATTTCAGGGAGCCAAACAAAAGTCCAAGGCTGTACATTGCAAATGCGTTAGGAAATTTATATTCCGCCCGAGGCAACACCCGCGTCACCGATGATGAAGTACTCGTATTTGAATAAATATGCATGCGCCATTTTGAACAACTATGTCTCGAACAATTAATACACAATTTGACTATGATTTACACAATCTTACAATCCTTGGAAATACTTAATATAAATTCCACAAAATCCTTTGTTGCACACACGAAAAGAGGCTATCTTTCTACGAACTTTCTGAATTGAGATTCACAGGGCTTTTTCTTTCTACAAAGGGGATACGCCATAAAATTATACGTCCGTTCACCACGACTCTTTCCGATCAACTTTTCAACTCCACTGCCTCCGCCGCGTCATTTCATCAACGCGTCTCCCAGTTATTTCCACTTCAGCCGCCTGATTACATCAGCCGCGTCATTTCATCAACGCGTCTCCAAGTTATTTCAACTTCAGCCGCCTGATTACATCAGCCGCGTCATTTCATCAACGCGCGCTGGATTGCGTCTCCGCGTTGAGATGATGTTGGTTTTTGCATCGGATAAGCGAAGTTCAGCGTCGGGGTATTTAAATGTTTGAAAATAGAGGGGCCATTAATTGTGCCAACGTAACACGTGGGGACGTCCCATACCCTGGAGAAGGATCTCATTTCCCAAAGCCGGGCAACACCAACTACTAACCAATAAGCCAAGGTCAAACTGTAATACACTATATACAAGCGATAACCTAACGCTAAGATGCGGCTATACGATAATGCTATTCTAAAGGATACGCTAACACTAGAAGGTACGATAATACTAAGCGATACGGTATGGCTAAACGATACGATAATGTTATACGATACGATAATCCTATACGATATGATAATGCGATACGATAATGCTATACGATACGATAATATAATCCCTTAATATGGGCGATAATCGATAACGATACGATAATCCCTCAACTTAATTCTAAAAGGTTATAACTATGCCGTCAACAACAAAAAAATAATTGCGCCGAATCGAGCCGTACTGGTAGGCTTCGAAAAAAAAACTATATCGGGGCATTGATTTGGTCAGCGAACATCCGCGCTGCCTTCCTCGTACCACACCATATCTCCACCTCCAGCTCTCGATCTCGGCAAAGAAAACTTACAAACGAACTACTATTTACACCTATCATTAACTGTACAGAACCTATAACCTAATGCTAAAACTAACTCTATATGTCCTATTTACACTATTAACAACAATAAAAAGAATGTGAGAGTGGGGAGAAAGGAAAATACAGAGTATGAAGACAGGGCGAAAAAGGAAACAGAAACATGCTTGATCCACAATACAGCCGACTATTTGGTAATATTTACAGCCGGATATCCTGACCGTGATAGGTCCCCAAAGGCTTTCCATCAAGTACTCGAGATCATAGGCCACCTGACCCACCCGTCTAACCACTCTGGCAGGTACAAATATGGGTGCGAATTTAGCCGCGAATTTATCAGCTGCACTACTAAGGACATGATTCCGGACGTAAACCAATTGTCCTGGAGTAAAGGTACGGACTCTTGCTCGTAAATTGTATCGCTGCTGGCCTTTAGCATAGGCTGCAGCTAGCCTTTCCTGGACACGCCCGCGAATACGTCGCAGGCGATCGTGCGGGGTGCTGAGCGCAACCTCGCCATCTTCAAACGCGGAAAGGCGTCGGAGGAGCTCATAAACCGAGCCGTGGCTCATGGACTGAAATCCGAACATTAAATAGTGTGGGGAACAACCCGTGGACTCGTGAACAGTACTTTGAAACGCTGCGCCAGCCTCGCACAGGTATTTATCCCACGTGCAATGGTCTTCACCTATGTAAGCGCGGATGGCGGCCAGGATCGATTGGTTCACACGTTCGGAGGCATTCGATTGGGGTGAATATTTGGGGGTTAAGATATGAGAGACACCATGCTCTTGAAGAAATTGAGTGAACCGTTTCGAAGTGAACTGTGCACCGTTATCAGAGTGTATTAGTTCTGGTACTCCGAAAGTACAAAAGAGATCTAGCAAACATTTAAGGACTGCCTCAGTGGTTGCTTTTGCTAGGGGCTTGAGCCACACAAATTTCGTGTAGTGGTCGAGCACTACAAATAAGTAGGTATTTCCACTTTTGGAGCGTGGATAGGGTCCTAGAAAATCGATAAATAAGCGCTGTACAGGTCGTTCAGACAAGCGCTCACGGCCCATGGGAGGTCTCAAAACCTGGTTACAGGGTTTAACCTGTTTGCATGTACTGCAACGTGAAATGTAAGAAGCGACGTCCTTACGAAGAGTTGGCCAGTAATAGTAGGTCGGTGGTTTTACGTACACCACAATGAGACGATGCCGGCCTATCGTGAGCTTCGGAAATCAGCCCAGCTTGCTGGCTCACGGGAACCCATAATTTGGTACTAGGAATGTCCAAATCGGTATCGGACATTCGTCCTACATTAATGTAGATCCGGCCATCTCGGACCCATACATTTGGAAACCGTTCAGGTTCTTTAGCGATGATTAACATCTGCTCTACATAGTCGGGGTGGCTGAAGGCTGAGTCCGGTAATATAGACTCGAGGCGTAGGTGTTCGGGAAGGACGGGAAGGTAATCACTTGAAAGCTCATTAATGCTCTCATAAGCACGGGAAAGGGCATCGGGGACGATGTTAGCTGAGCCCTTGACATGTTCGATATTGAAGTTGAAACCTTGCAACTTCAGACTCCAGCGAGCCAATCTACCGGAAAGGTCTTGTTGGCTCATAAGCCACTTCAGACTAGCGTGATCCGTGATGATGGTAAAGGGCAGACCTTCAATATAAGCACGGAATTCCTTCACGCTCTGTACGGCGGCGAGACACTCCAACTCCGTGATAGTATAATTTCGCTGCGCCGACGTGAGTTTGGCTGACATGAAGGCAATAGGATGCTCTTCCTCCTTTTCGTTCTTTTGAAAGAGAACGCTACCAATGCCAGTGGTGCTAGCATCACACTGGATGAAGAAGGGTTTAGTGAAATCAGGGTTGACCAATACAGGGGCTGTAATAAGGGCTTGTTTTAAATGGTCGAAAGCGTTCTGAGCAGCGTCAGTCCATCGGAAGGACGATTTGCCTTTCAGCAAATCGGTCAAGGGAGCGGTAATTGCGGCAAAACGATAAATAAATCTGCGGTACCATCCAGCCATTCCCATGAAACGACGAATGTCCTTTGCAGATCTGGGAATCGGGAAATCCATGATGCTGGAGACTTTGGAAGGATCAGTCTTTAGGATACCATCACTAACGATGTATCCCAGGTACCTCATCTCACGCTGGATAAACTTGCTCTTCTCCACGTTTATCGTGAGCCCAGCTGACTTCAGTAGCTTAGCTACTGTAGACAAAAGCTGCAAATGTTCTTCGAATGAAGAGCTGGTCACGAGCAAATCGTCCAGGTAGACGAAGATTTTGTCTTGAAGCTCATGCGGGATGACTTTGTGCATTAGACGACACATAGTCTGGGGTGCGTTGCACAACCCGAAAGGCATGACCTTAAATTTATACAAAGGACGACCCGGCACCGTGAAGGCTGTCTTCTCTTGAGATTCGGGATCGAGGGGTATCTGCCAAAAGGCGTCCTTTAAATCAAGACTGGTAATAAACTTGGTGGATCTTAGGCGTGAGAGTAGCCCGTCTATCAAGGGCAACGGATATGCGTCCTTGACGGTCACTTCGTTCACGCGCCTGGCATCAAGGCACAACCGGACTTTCCCAGGTTTGCGAACTAATGTTACAGGGGAACTCCAAGAACTGTGACTCTCGCCGATCACACCAAGGGCGAGCATACGGTCCAGTTCCTTGTACAGCAGATCCTGTACGACAGGGGAAACAGCATAATGCCGTTGTTTGACTGGCTTAGCAGTCCCGGTGTCAATGTGGTGTGTAACCAGTGACGTTCTTCCCAAACCAAGTTTATTGAACGAAGGGAATAGAGCAATTAATTTCTGTAATTGCTGCTGTTGGCTTGAAGTCAGCTGGTGAAGATCAGTCTCACTGACTGGAATTGAAGAGGGGTCCTCCTGGAGCACACTGACATGTTTCAGGGACACCAGAGCGATCTGGAAAGCATTCCAAAAATCAATGCCTAAATATAGCTTGCCGGCTAGGGACGGGACTACCAGGAACCGTGAAGGCTTAGTCTCCTTCTCATACGTGACAGGGACATTCACGTATCCTACCGCGGCTACGCGTTGACCAGACGCCGTTTGGATATTGGTCTTGATATTATGAAGACGGAGATCTAGGTCTCTTATCAAAGCAAGGGAGCCATGTCCCAGAACACTGACGCTGGCTCCACTGTCCATCAAACCAGTGAGCATACGGTCTTTGACGATAATGTTGCAGTGAGGACGAGGATCGTTCAGATCCATATCAGATAAAACTGCTACTGCTGCCAATTTACGGAATGTGCGCTTAGCGCGGAAATATTTAACAGTTCTACGGTATCTCCGGTAAGCACGTTTCAGGGGAGAGTTGGTTTGACATGAAACAGACACACAAAATCTGCTAGGCAGGCGTGCTTGGTACGGGTCACATGGGAATTCGTACTGTTGAGGGGATCGGGAATCAGAAATTAGTGATTGTGTCGCAGTTCGGGATCCACATTGGTGGCTGCATCTACTGTTGTAGAGCAATTCTGCGGTTTGCGTTTTGAGGTGGGACTCGAGAATTGGGAGCGCGACGATCCCTCACAACCGGGGCGCTCCTGTTGTAGTTTCAGGCAGTTCGTCTTGCGAACGCCGGGGTTACCACAACCAAAACAGAAAACACCTTTGACGGGGGCCCGACATTGGGCGAACGAGTGCCCGATATCACTGCAATTCCAGCACAGGCGATATTCTGGACTACTGATGGGGTCGGTTGACTGGATAGCTTCCACATGTCTATCAGACGAGAAACGGGCATGGCCAGGGTAAGGGTCTTTTATCTCGTGCACGGTACGGCTCGGGATGTGGTGCCGTTCAGGCTTGCTGAGGTTCCAGACAGTCTCCACTGAGGTGCAACAATTCACCAACTCACGTGCAGACTCGAAGTGCCGACCGGCTAAATGATCGCGCAGACGTTTAGTCATGTTGCGGAACAACAGGTGCTGCATGTCCAAATCCGACATGCTCTGTCTGAGTTGGAGCGACATAGTCTCCAGGGCATCAAAGAAGTCGACGAAAGGTTCGTTCAAGCCTTGCATGCGAGCGTCCATCCGGCGTCGAACATCAATGTCAACACCAACAGGGGCGAAACGGTGCCTGAACGCCTGGGTTAGGGATTCCCAGTTAATTGCATGCGCACTCATGGCATGGTACTTCCAGTACCAACTAAGAGCAGGATTCCTCAAGAACAAATGAAAACTCTGTGCAATTAGATCCAAGGGAACGCCCTGAGTGTCCGCCATTATATATATATATATATATATATATATATATATATATATATATATATATATATATATATATGCATATATATATATATATATATATATATATATATATATATATATATATATATATATATATATATAGCATATATGCATATATATATATATATATATATATATATATATATGCATATATATATATATATATATATATATATATATATATATATGTATATATATATATATATATATATATATATATATATATATATATATATATATATACATATATATGTATATATATACATATAACACCCGAGACTAACCCAGAGATGGTGCTAGTAGTACCAAACTGGCCACCTTTCCATAGAGTGCGAGTTTCGCGTGTTGATGAAACATTGTTTTTTAATGGGTAAAAACACCGTAGAAGCCCAGCAATGGCTTGAAAAACATTACCCGGACTCCTCTCCATTGAAACCATATGCTGAGTTTAAACGTCGTCGTACGGACACAAACGATGCGGAACGTTCTGGTAGGCCATTGGAAGCCGTTACACAGGAAAATGTGAATGAAGTGTTAAAAATTGTAATGAAAAATCGCAAAGTGAAGGTCCGTGAGATTGCAGAAATGACACAGATATCATCTGGAAGCGTATTTAAAATCTTTCATGAAAAATTGAGCATGAAAAAGCTTTATTCCAAGTGGGTGCCGCGATTGCTTTCAGTGGAACTAAAACATGTCCATGAAGGCAATGGCAAAATCGAACGAATTGGGCTTTGATTTGCTTCCCCACCCTCCGTACTCGTATATGCCAAGTTTAGCCCCCAACGACTACTGGCTCTTTGCTGATCTCAAAAAAAATGCTCCAGGGAAAAAAAATTGGCTCGAATGAGGAGGTCATTGCCGAAACTGAAGCCTATTTTGAAGCAAAGTATATCCTTCTATAAACATGGTATAGAAATGTTGGAAAGGCGTTGGAAAGATTGTATCACCCTACAAGGAGATTATATTGATGAACAAAAATGATTTTTGAAAAAAAAAGTTGTTTCGTTGTTAGTCTCGGGACTTATTGAACGATGTGTTATATTGTATATATAGTGCGAATTTAAATCAAATGTTATAAAATGTAAACTGAGTCCTTGACACATGTGCATTTGGGAAACAGCAATTCTTATAATCAATTAAAATTCATATATTTCCTATATATATATATATATATATATATATATATATATATATATATATATATATATATATATATATATATATATATAAGAGATGGATTCAACGTCATGTAATAAGATTAGAGTTGAAGTGTGCATTTTTAATTAATAATAATAATTTTTAACTATTGTACAAATCCATCACATCCTAAAAATTCATAATTCTTAGAATTCAATACTTACCTTTTATCTTTGTATCAAAATTCATACAATTTCCAATACAATGTATCAAAATTCATACTTTTTATCACATTGTATCATGAATGTAACGCACAAGCCCCACATAGACATGTTGTCAGCATTTCTTCAAGTGAAATCCAACATTCCATCACAAGCGTCAGCAATTTTCGCTGTAGCATTTGTTCGCGAGTAAAGGGAGTGTAATAATCGAGGAGCTATGGCTCTAAAAGCCAGCGCTGCCACAGGCACACAGCACAAACTCAATTTAACGATGAGTAACCATTCAGTCACTTTCCCCATCGCAACACTCGCTCTTTTTTGGCATGAGAAATAAGTCAAGAAAATTTCTTTCGTACTTAACTCCCGGGAAACAAAATTCTAAAACTGGTTAATATTTTAATGTGTAGTGATTTTATTACAATATCTTTTGAATATAATTTAACGAATTGCGGTGTAACGCGGTATACAAATGCTGAGAACGAATCGGTTAACCCCTTAAATTATATGAACGATAAAATCATCGTATCATTTAAACCCCTCAAAAGTTGTCAAATGTTACCCATTCCAACCATAATATTAATTAAAATTTGTTTTGTTTGTCGGTAATTAAAGTGTGCCTGTCTAATTCTTCCGATTTTTTTTCCACCTAATTACGCCTAATCATTATAAACGAAGATTGCTTTCAATTGATAACTTAATCGAATCTACAAAAGACGACGGAAGTTTGAAAAACAACCGAAACGAGTGTACGTCTAATTGTGCTACTGTGCGTGCCCTCCCAAATCTGGTGTATTTTTCTCTGAGGCGACTCGGACTGATACCTTGCGCTCGAGATCAGCTATCCACCACCGAAGAGGGGCGAAGCTGTGGCCGCAACAGCTTGATCATAATTTGGTTTTTCGCGCGACGGGAGTGAATTTGCGCGCGCATGAGATCTCACCGGGGAGTCTGTTATTCACCTTCACGGCGGTCACGTCGCGACGCCCAAGAAAGGGATCGAGGGAGAAAAGTTCCCATGGTTGTCGGAAAATATGGCGTGTCATCGTATCCGCATACAATTTTGACTTCAATCTTAATGGTGCAGAGTTTCGCGTCTCGAAGAGACTGCAAAGTGATTTGATTTATAGTTGTGAGAAATTGTTTTCTGTTTACTCCCATATCGGCACTTAGTTCATAAGATATTGCATGTGCATTTACTGCTGGAAAATGCAATAAACTTTTGTGAAAGTGTCCTAATCACCCTACTCATACTAGTGTCAGGGGATCCCCATAGAGAATACCGTTTACGGTGATGGAATAGTTGTACTCACGAGTGTGACATAAATCGGAGAAATTGCAATTTTTGCAAGTATCGCGTGTGGCATTCGTGTTTACCGATCAAATTCAGTGTTCGAAATTTACTTGCTTTGCTGCCGCGTATCATTAAGAGTTCTTTGGCGGTTGTTAACGAGCATAATAATATGATGATGTTGCCCGCATTGACTACCATTTGGCGTCTAAAGTACCAGCATTTATTAGGCTTTTAGCATCTCAGGCCCAACTAGTAATTCATAAAGAAGCGTGGAATGCTTATCCGTATTGTGGGACGATTATAACCAATATTGGATATATGAACGAGCATTTTGTTATTAGCATTGCCTCGTTACATGTTACCGACAAAAGGAAAAGGAAATCCAGTTATGATCGGTATTGAACTCGACATCAAGAATATCACATTAGCCCGAAAGCGTAAGCTGATTAAAAATAATTTAATGCAAGTCACCTATGAAACAGTGAATTAGTTCATACGTACATTTTTATGACAAAATTATTTTCATTAATATCACAAAGTGTGATATCCGATTGCTCATGAACGATTAACGGTCCCTCGATTAAATTGTGAACTTAGCCCCTTTTTCAACGTTTGATAAAAGTAGAAGAAAGCAGTTTTTGGTTGAAGCGACAACGGAGCAGCATGGAAAACCGTTATCTGGATGAAATGTTTGGTTCCATGGGAAAGAAATCGGAAATTTATGCATCGAGAACACTTAGCAGAACATGAAGTTTAATCCACAATTGCGAGATTTGTTTCGAATTCGAGTTTTTACAATTGAAAGAGATTTGATGCGGTACTTTTCTTAAGGCATGCGTGATAGTATTCTAGCCAAATTTTCGGTTTGCTTATTAGTCATACACAGGAACAATGCATTAGAGTGAAAACCAAGTATTGCCACGAGGCGTGATTATGCCATGGGAAAATTTAGTAAATTGTTTCATTTGAAAATAACTAATTCATCTTTACTAGCACCACCAACATCTTCAGCGAGCGCTCGTTCAGGATACTGGTGAGTACCTGTTTATTTTGCTTTGTATATAAATTCATTTTATTATTTTTTTTGTATTATTTTTAAATATTGTTGGAATGCTGAAAAGTATGTTGAAGTATTTGGTATATGGAACGCGGACATGAGGATTCAAAGAGAAAGTTGGAAAAATAATTTTTGGTTAAATTTAGAAATAATGTTGGTAATTATAAATGATGGTTCTTAAAGATCGATTTTAATTGTACAGAAAGAAAAACTCCACAAAGCCAGTAACCGAAAGAATATTGTTATAACGAACTTAATTTGATAGATTTTACTAGTTGATTAGTAGAAATAAAAATGAATAGATAAAGAGAAGAATTACATTCGGTCTTTCCTTTCTTCAACTTTTAACCGGGTATCGGACCCGGTACGGTGGCAGGCTTCCACCTCAAAACATGAGCCAGCCGCCGGGTACTCACTAATTCCTTTTTCTGTTTCAGGTGACGTTTTGGGTTGAGTGGCCCAAGCAGAGTGCCTTTTTATGGCATAGATTTATGCAATCCAATTGTATAATTCTATGACATAAATTGGTCACCGGGGTACTCCCCTTCTGATGGGAAAGTTCATACAATTCAAGTTGTATGAGTTTTCCACTCAGAAGAGGAATACCTGGCCACTTCAACAAAGATATCTATGGATTTATTCCGGTTGGGTGGGTATGAAGGGGCTCCACCACCACCCGGTTGCCCCTCTTTCATTTGTGGGCCATGAATTTAGTTGGGTAATGACGAGGTCACCCCAAGTTCGCCTTTCTTTTCAGGTTTCACTTGTTCTAGTAACAAGATCCATTCCCCTCTGTGTAGTTATCTACAATTTTTGCGACTTCGGTCGCCCCTTGATCAGCAGTCCAATTCGTGAATGCGAAATATCTTTGTAGTGGGTCCTCGTGCTGGGGAAATGAACCCGCCCCACGACACCGCAATGCTAGCCTGCCAGCGCATTCACGCGTCTCCAGACGAGGGCATTCTCGGCAGATACCGACACCTTCTTCTGCCGAGGCAGCAGACCATCGCTGCAGTCCTTCACGGACTTTTTGAACATACTAATTCACTACAGGAGTCAAGTGTCGCTTGACTGTTCCACAAGCGTCATCAGTTTTCCCTTCAGTAATAATAATTTGTTGTCTTAATGTGGGACTTGTGCGATCAGCACTTTGATCTTAATTTTAATATTCATTTTTGAATAAAGTTCAGTTGTCATCAAGCATTCGTGGCGTTCTTTTCAATTTTGTGCTCCATAGTTACGAACCCCGGTAGTTTTGTATTCTAGTAGTGAAGTGAGTGAAATTCTTCTGGTGAAGCTATTGAAATTTGTGCTTAACAGTAAGTAGTGATTCTTCGCTGGTGCACAAGTCGCAAGTACTTGAGTACCAAATAAATTATAACAGCGGAGTTCAATGGGTTTATGCGCTTATTGAACTTTTTATCTTTATTAAATAATTGATCAACAGAATTCAACTCAGTGGACTTCTAATCAACCTATATCCAAGGTCCAAGTTGCGGCAAGGTTCGCGAAATTTTTGGTGACCCCGACGTGATACATATCTACGACATCTGGAGTGCTACAACTGTGATCCGCGATGATCCTTCAACACAAATCTTATCGATTTTGAATCCTTCGCATCCTTTCTCAAAATATGGACAGGCTCGCCACAGAGCAGAAGGAAACCGGAGATCAAATCCAATCGCTGATCCGGAATTATGGCAAAGACAGTGCACAGAGGAAAACCGAATCTTATTATGAAAGGCGCGTTCAAGAATTGGCAGCTGCATGGGATAAGTTTGAGAAAACGGACAACGAAATCCGTGCATTGGATCCAGTTCCCACTGAACACTCGTACTTCCAATCAGACTACTACACCCAAATTGCTGACTTGGTGACAAAGTACCAGGATATTTTCAAGGAAGAGCTCCACATCATCCAGGGCTCAACGATACCTAAAGTCAAGGATCACGGCAGTAAGGACAATAAGCAAGGGCCATTTAAATGCCAATCTGCGCAGCCAGCGGAGCTAATTACATGAATTTGCCGCCAGAAGACTATCATGGCTACAGCTCAGCGTCATCTGTCAACCATCTCGGCACAAATGAGTCCCCAGTGTGTAAGCATGGTGCATAATTTGGTGAGGAAGTTATGGGGCCAAATTGAAGACCTTCATTACTCTATTCTGGAACTTGGGGATGATCCTATAGATTACGACATGGAGGCATATGTAAAGCTCGAGGACACCGTTAGAGAATGCTCAATGATGGCAGAAACACCACAACCAAGCTATACAGATCATACTGCTACAAATACAGGTGCTCTAGCTATACGCCTTCCCAAAGTCACTATCCCAACGTTCGACGGTGATTACCTCAAATGGGGTCAGTTCTGCGACATGTTCACGCAGATGATACATGTCCAGCCAATACCAGCGATACAAAAAATGTGGTATTTGAAGAACCATCTGACTGGTGAGGCAGAAAAATCCGACATCTCCCATTAACAGAGGCAAATTATGATTCAGCCTGGGACCTAATCCAAGGTCGATACAACAACCAAAGACTATTAACGTCAGCAATAATAGCAAAGATCATGGGCACACCAGCCATCGCTACTGAAACGCCAACATCAGCGATGGTAAAAAACCTCCATGACACCGTCCATGAGGGCCTCCTGGCCTTGAGCAATCTGGGAGTGCATGTCTCATCATGGAATCCGCTACTTCTTCACTTCCTTGTGAAAAAATTGGACCGGCAGAGCCACACACTGTATGAGCAGTCTATAACGAAGCCGAAGGAGAATCAACCTTTGAGAGCATTTTTGGAGTTCTTGGAGTTTCGCTTCCAGTCGCTTGAATCCATCGGTCATAGGGAAAAACCAAGTTCAGCACGATCTCTCACATCTACTATCCCGGATAAACGAAACCCGTCATGCATAGTGTGCAAGCAATCAGCACACCCGTTGTTTTCATGTAAGCAGTTTCTGCAAATGCCTGTCACAACTAGGCTCCAGCGCGTTCAAAAAAATAAATTGTGGGTTAACTGCCTTCGACCAGGGCACAAGGCCAGTGCTTGCACCTTGCGAGCATGCACCAAGTGCAGCCATAAGCACAACACACTTCTGCATCTTGACATGACTCAGCATCCTACAATAAGGCGAGATAGCATCAAGACTAATCAGCAGGATGTTCGGCCTTCAAACTCATCGTCCCTTGCAGCCTCATCCAACCACGATCACGATAGATACGCCATCCTTGGGACAGCAAAAATTTTGGTGAAGTCACACAATGGGCTAACCGTGACATGCAGAGCATTGCTAGATTCCGGATCTCAGGTCAACCTGGTGACCGAGAGGCTTTGCAAATTGAAGGAATCGGTGGAGCTGCAAGACTTGAAGCATTTATACTTCCGGAGATTGTGTCTAAGCAACCAACAAGACATATTAACATCACTACATGGCCAATACCAGCAACAGTGTCCTTGGCAGACCCCACTTTCAATCAACCTGAGCACATGGACATCCTTCTGGGGGCAGAGTTTCATCATCAGCTCCTAAGGTCAGGTCAAATACAATTAGATGAGGGTTTTCCAATGCTCCAGAATACTGTCTTTGGATGGATGACTTCCGGAGGCATCTATGCAGCCAATACATCTAGCGTTACTTGTGGTGTATTTACGTCAGAGGAGCAGGCTACCAACGATCTGATCGAGCGATTTTGGCGAATTGATGAAGTTACAAACAATCAACCAGCGCTATCCTTTGCCGAAAAGCGTTGCGAGTGCCATTTTGTGGAGAACACTAGAAGAGTTCAGGACGGTCGCATCATGGTTCGACTGCCTTTCTTGGATAGATCCACCACGCTAGACGAGTCGAAGAAAACAGCATTTAATCGACTCTGTGGTCTTGAGAGGCGATTGGCGAAGAATGCGGCCCTGCGCGAACAATACAACGAATTTATGAGGGAGTACGAATCATTGGGTCACATGTCCGGAATTAGCGCTTCCGAATTACCAGACCAGTATTATGTCATACCACACCACTACGTGCTGAAGCCCGAGAGTACAACCACCAAGCTTCGAGTGGTTTTTGATGCATCATCCAAAACCAGTTCCGGCGTGTCGCTCAATGACATATTACATAATGGACCAACAGTGCAACCGGAATTATTCACAATTCTCCTCCGTTTTCGTCTTCCAACCTACGTATTTACGGCAGATATCCAGATGTATCGCCATATTTTGTTACATCCAGAGGACAGGAAGTATTAGCTCATCCTTTGGCGCGATGATCCCAAGCAGCCAGCTCGATATTATCAACTCAATACTGTCACATATGGCACTCGTGCCGCACCTTATTTGGCAACCAAGTGCCTCCAAAAGCTCGCGCAGGATAACCACGAGAGGTATCCATTGGGATCTATCGCTCTGAAGGAACATTTCCACGTGGATGATTGATTAGTTGGCTCCAACTCATTAGTCAAGGCAAAAACAGCTGTCCAAGTTGCTGGGTCTTGCTGGGTTTAATTTGCGCAGATGGTGCGCAAACAACAGAAGACTTTTAGGTCATATACCAGTAGAGGATCAAGAAGTTGACTTAGATCTGGAGGGGCTCCAAGCAAATACAGTCAAGACAATGGGTCTTATCTGGCGGCCCAGCGATGACCAGTTTCTCATAAGAGTCAACCAATCGACTGAGGAAACAATCACTAAGCGCATAGTCACTTCGGAATTGGCCAGAATATTCGACCCGTTAGGGCTGCTTTCACCAATACTCGTCACGGCAAAGATGTTTATCCAGGAGCTGTGGCAACTAAATAGCTCATGGGATGACCCATTACCTTCGAACTTGGAAGCAAGGTGGATATCGTTCCGCAATGATATCAAGTGTTTGCTGAATCTACGTTTCCCACGGCATGTATTCTCTCGACAAACACCCAAATCAATTCAGGTTCATGTGTTTGTGGATGCCTCACAAAAGGCCTATGGAGCGGCGGTCTATATACGATCCATTCAACAGGATGGAAAGGTGGTTGTAAGACTTCTATGCGCAAAATCTCGTGTGGCACCTATTAAAACCCAACCAATAACACGTCTGGAGTTGTGTGCGGCTCTTCTGGGTGTCCATCTTGCCACAAGAGTAAAGCAAGATTTGAACTACGAAAATCGTCCAATATTTTTCTGGAGTGATTCTGAGGTGGCCCTTGCATGAATCAATACACCATCGTCATCGTTTGAAACCTTCGTGGCCAACAGAGTAGCTAGAATCCAGGAAGGCTCATTAGCCTCATAATGGCGTCATGTGAAGTCCGCTGACAACCCAGCTGACCTAGTATCCCGTGGATTGCCAGCCCGCAAGCTGGCAGCAACAAACATTTGGTTTTATGGTCCCTGGTTTCTGCATGGCAATGAAGCATTATGGCCAGCTCCCTTTCACAAAAACATTAACCAAATTACATCCAGTGGTTCATCCGAGTTAAAACAGAAGATGGCAGAAGTGACAGTAGCCGCCACCTCTCAACCAGTCGATACCATATATCTTATCAACCACCACAATTCATTCACAACATTGCAAAGAATAGTTGCGTATATGCTCCGTTTTGGTCGTCATGCCAGGCAACCCCAACTCAACCGAACGAAACACCTCTCATTAACACCAGAAGAACTGCAGAGGGCCCTGATGTCCATCGTTTGCACCATTCAAGCAAATGACTTCAAAGACGATCTGCTCCAGCTCAAAAAACACAACATGGTCAAAAAGGGAAGCACTCTCTCTGATCTGACACCATTTATCGATGAGGACGGAATCATCAGAGTATCCGGCCGTCTCCGAAATTCGTCAAGTTCATACGATGCCAAACATCCCATGCTACTTCCTTACAATAATCCATTGGTCAAGTTGCTCATGCGAAGTATTCATGATCAAAGTTTCCACTGTGGACCTCAGATGCTACTCAACCAAACCCAGCAGAGATTCTGGCCCATTAAAGGAAAAACGATGGCGAGATCAATTGTACACCATTGCATAACGTGCGCCAAAGCCAAACCAAAACTCATGAACCAAATCATGGGAAATCTACCAGGAACTAGAGTTCAGCCTGCCAGACCATTCATAAATACAGGAGTGGACTTCTGCGGCCTATTCTGGGTACACTACAAGGTCCAAGGTAAAAAACCACAGAAAGCCTATATTGTGGTGTTTTGCTGCTTTGCCACCAAGGCTGTCCACCTGGAACTGGCCACAGATCTTTCTACAGATGTATTCATTGGTTCACTTATACGTTTCTTGGGAAGAAGAGGCCATTGTGAAAAGCTCTATTGCGACAACGCAACCAATTTTGTCGGCGCAAGGAACAAACTGGCTGAAACTGATTCAATAATATATTCACAACCTGCTCAAGAGTATATTATCAAGGCATGCAGTTCAAGAGGAATACAATTCAAGTTCATTCCACCAAGAACACCTCACTTTGGTGGCCTGTGGGAGGCAGCAGTCAAGTCAGCGAAGCATCTTTTATTACGCAGTGTCTCGGCAGCTTCACTCACCTATGAAGAACTGGAAACTGTTGTGGTTGGGGTGGAGGCAGTTTTGAATTCCAGACCAATCAGTCCGATGTCGACAGACCCAAGGGACTTAGAAGCTTTAACCCCAGGTCATTTTCTGATTGGTGAGCCCTTGACAGCACAAGTTGATACCCTTTCACGGCCAAATACTTCCGGCTTATTACGGCGATGGGAATTGGTGAAACGCCTAAGAATGGAGTTTTGGAAACGGTGATCACATGAGTACCTAAGCCAGCTGCAAATCAAGCAAAAATGGCGAAACCGATCTACCAATGTTGAACCAGGCATGATGGTTGTCATCAAGGAGGACAACTGCCCTATACAGAATTGGCCACTTGGTCGAATCACGAAGGTCTTCAAGGGTGATGATGGAATGGTGCGTGTTGTGGAAGTTAAAACAGCACATGGAATACGAACACGATCAATTCATCGCTTGGCTCCATTACCTGTTGAAGATTTCTTCAATCCAGAGGGGTCAACTGCCATCAACCCTGAGGACCCAGAAACTGCTCCTGGACCATCGAATGCAGGCGGGCACAGTCCCCAGCAAAATACCCAAAATAAACCAGGACCATCGCATCGCATTTACGAAAGTCTATCGAGTTCCGACGATGACTCACACAATCAGGCCACTCCACAAAAACGGCAAAAGATAATTATAGCTCCAGGAATGTTGACTATCCTGATATCGCTGTTAGCACTACACTCATTCTGGCGTCGCCAGTTCACATAACAAGGCTCAATCAAGCACCAGGCATGTACTTCGAGCAAATGGCAACCATTCAACCAATGGCAGCCGAATGGAACCTGATAATTTATTATGACGTCAAACCAATTTAGAGAGGCTTAACGGCAATGCACAATGGAAGAGAAGCACTGCAACACCTGTTTGGTCTGGTACAACACAACACCACATGTAGTGCTCTAGTCAAGCAATTTGATTACGTTATTGCTGAACTGGAGTTAAATGAAGTCCTATTATCCAGAAAACGAATTAAAAGAGGCGCCATTGATCTGGTGGGTAACATCGCTCATTCACTCTTTGGGATTCTGGACACTGAATATGCGCAAGAGATGGCGAAAACTATTGACCACGTCAAGACAAATGAAGGTCATCTCCTTAACCTTATAAAAAATCAGACAACAATTCTTGATGCACGTCAATATCATCAAGAAGGATCAAGCGCAAATCAACGAGACTTTCGGAGACAAAGAAAAACAAATTCAAGAGATGATCCACAAGATCCAAGAATACGATGCTCAAGAGAGTCAGCAACGTATCGCTCAATTGATCACCATGATATCCATCCAGCTGACGCTAAGAGCATCCAGTTTACAAAGAGTGCAAGCACTACTTATCAACGTTATTGTTGATACACACCACGGAAAACTCAGTCCAATGTTATTGCCAGTCGGACAGATCAAACAGGAAATACATAAAATAAGGTATCATTTAATACCACCACTTCAATTACCCATCCAGGATGACGATCCAACTGCCTTTTATAAATTGATGACCATAAAAGGTGCCGCCACTAGGGACTACTTCATCTTCAGTATAAAGCTGCCATTAACGAACCAAGAGCTATTTCACCTCTTCCGACTCACACCCATCCCAATCGTCATCAACAACACCATAGTTGCCATCCAACCGAAGTTTTCGTTATTTGCTGTGAACAATCATAGAGACCATTATTTACCCTTTTCCTCGGAAATACTCGGAACATGCATCGAGAGTAAGACAAACTGCCTCATTTGTCCCAGGCTACAAACTATATTTACGTCAGCATCCAGCTACTTAGAATGCGAAATCGATCTTTTCAACAACAAGAGCAACACTCCTTGCCCCTTAGCACGAGTAGTTGATAAATATGTGTGCGTGAAGCTACAAACAATGAACCAATGGATATTCGCATTTAAGGAACCCACCAAACTTAATGCAGTCTGTGGCATGAATTCATTCCAGATCACATTTGAACATGCTGGACTGCTTGAAATCCAACAGGAGTGTTCCGTAAGAAATGCTCAACTTAATCTACACAGCTATGACGTTTTCAACACCACCACTCACCTTGCCTACACAGCGTTCACAGACTTCAATATATCGAAGGATACATCAGTCTTACGCCCATTGAAGTACTATGATCCAGCACCTTACACCACCGATATCAATGACCTCACATCGCTGCAGAGAATTCTGGCAGATCAAAGAAATGCAGAGCTACCCAATGAAGTTAAACAATCGATCCAACATCCGTTGGCAATCAGCTATACCACCTTAATTATGCTGACTGTAGTTGCTGTTATAATTTTCTGGAAGGGGCAATTCCAATGCCAGAAACGAAGTAATTCCAACAACTCAAAACCAACACCGGCGCCACGACGTCTTTCAAATGCAGATTTCACCATTGATGTATAAACCAGCAGTTGAGGTACCCCTCAACGGGGGGGAGGAATGTACAAATACATCACATCCTAAAAATTCATAATTCTTAGAATTCAATACTTACCTTTTATCTTTGTATCAAAATTCATACAATGTCCAATACAATGTATCAAAATTCATACTTTTTATCACATTGTATCATGAATGTAACGCACAAGCCCCACATAGACATGTTGTCAGCATTTCTTCAAGTGATATCCAACATTCCATCACAAGCGTCAGCAATTTTCGCTGTAGCATTTGTTCGCGAGTAAAGGGAGTCAAGTGTCGCTTGACTGTTCCACAAGCGTCATCAGTTTTCCCTTCAGTATGTCTTAATGTGGGACTTGTGCGATCAGCACTTTGATCTTAATTTTAGTATTCATTTTTGAATAAAGTTCAGTTGTCGTCAAGCATTCGTGGTGTTCTTTTCAATTTTGTGCTCCATAGTTACGAACCCCGGTAGTTTTGTATTCTAGTAGTGAAGTGAGTGAAATTCTTCTGGTGAAGTTATTGAAATTTGTGCTTAACAATAAGTAGTGATTCTTCGCTGGTGCACAAGTCGCAAGTACTTGAGTACCAAATAAATTATAACAGCGGAGTTCAATGGGTTTATGCGCTTATTGAACTTTTTATCTTTATTTAATAATTGATCAACAGAATTCAACTCAGTGGACATCTAATCAACCTATATCCAAGGTCCAAGTTGCGACAAGGTTCGCGACAACTATTACCCCCAAATCAGTCTTCTTCCTTCACCGATGGACTGGACCGGGTATGAGACCCACAACACCCAGCTGTCGGGCTGTGGTCTTTTCGTTGTTGTAGAGGCTTTCGTCGGGATGGAGAGCTCTTGCATGTGGATTTGGCCATCGGAACCCTAGGCCTGGCTGGGACGGGTGCAAGGGGGTTCCAACCCCACCAGGATGCCCCACCTATTTTCGTGGGTCACAATTTACCTCGTCAAAGACGCGGTCGTGCGCCCGTTTACATGCGGGAGAATAAGAACAAGAGGAAGAAAGACAATAACAACTTTAATTCTTGCGTAGGCCTTTCTTTTACTTTTTCAAACCCCTTTGATTCGTGAATGCGAAATAATTTTTAGTGTGCCTTGATGCTCATGCATGGAAGGTTTACCGTCCTTGTATGACTAGTAAGGCCTAGTGATATAAGAGTCCCTAAGTGTTGTTCGAAAGTTCGTTTCTCATTCACATCTATTGCGTTGGTCGTGATTTGTACCCCAAAACAAGCATATATATTGGGTTGTGCGATTATTTATTTGGTTTTTTTCTGATATATTACGTGGACTGCATATTTCATGTAGTAGTGATTGCGTGGCTTATATTTGACTTTCTGCAGTCTAAACCCGAGCGGCATTAGTAAACAACAAGTTGGTTAAAAGTCAACTTGAAAATGGATCGGCATATTTTATTGATTTACTTCCGAAAGGGCCAAATTGCGATGCAAGCTCGAAAGAAATTGTGTGAAGTTTATAGTGACGACAAAATAAAGGCTAACTTACCGGCGTGTGACAACTCAAGAGATAGCAGAGAAGCTAGACATATCGAATTCAACCGTTCCATTAGTGCGGGTAGTTAGTTTGGTTATATTTATAAAGTAAACCTCTTGCAAGTTTGTCCAAAATCACGCAGCATTGTGTCTCTCCCATGACAGTGTAAAATCAACTCCATTCTAACAAATAATAATATGCGGATGTTAAAGACGTTGCGCGGCGCGCTCTTGTTTATTTCATTAGTGGTTTTAGTCCCAACATTGTGAGCTGTAAGAACTTTTACGTTATTGAAGAGAGGTCTAAATTTAAGACACTATGTGGAGTGATCGTCCTATGATTTAACTAGCCGGAGCCGCAGTACCTCGGAAATAAAACGATATTGATCCATCCCCGCCTAATACTCGGATTACCTATGGGAGGTGTTTGATCAATTGTTTCTGATAATGGCCGATAGTAACAGGCGGGAAACGTGTTAAATTAGAAAAGAAAATTGAGCTAATACAAAAATTGACCAAATCCGTTGATTTTTCTTGAATACGACATAGGTTTAGTCGGAAAATCCGCTGTCCCCAGAACTGGCTCTAGATCAGGTAAGCGACAAAGTAATCTTGTGCAAGGAGGAAGTGGCATGAGTAAGAAAGAATAAGAGTGGTCACGGATAGTTCTGACGTTTATTGTTGCATAGCAAGTCAAGTCGTGTAGACTCCGAAAACTGTGATAAATATGAAAGCTGCGGCACCCTGATTAAGTGATCCTGGTCGAGACATTAACGGCGAGTTGAATATCAGAGTGAAGTCTGCATCGAGTAGCTTCTGGCAAAGGAGCCAATCATATTTTATCCCCGAGGATGACTTTCATAAAAGTTAAAGTAACTAACTAAACTTAGTGACTTTCATAAAAGTTAAAGTAACTAACGAATACTTTCATGCTTGGCAATTATAAAAAAATATATATAACTTAAGTAACTTTCCATTTGAAACAATATGAAACAGATATGTACGTTAAAATTAAACAAAAAGGTGATATTTCGACATGAAAAACGTTTTTCAAGTAGGATTTAAAATCAAAACAATGAACGAGAAGATTTTTTCCCCATTTAAATTATTCTACATTTTCCTATACTTTATCAAGTACGCATCCAAATGATAAACATACTTACTATAAACTGCTACCCTAAAAACAAGAAGAAATTAAAGATACAGAATACCTCTTTTCAACCACCTCACCCACAAACAGTAAATCTTGTCTTTCTGTTTTCTTGTGAAATCCTTATAAAATTAAATTGAAACCATTGTTCATTCTAACTTAAAATTGAAATTCTCACAAACTTACAATACTCTTTCAACATTTAAAATTTTCTTACGAAAAAAAACCAAACCTTACGTAGCGATTATATATAAATATGTTTTGATAAAATTATATACTAAAAAGGAATGCAGAAAGAATATAAATATGTTTTGATAAAATTATACACCAAAAAGGAATGTAGAAAGAATACAATAATTTAAATACTAATATATTCCTTCCTTTCAAATTTAATGAAAACAATAATGTATTGAAGAATTTTTCATGAGTGCGTGTGAGAGTGCTAAAGCAGGAAATGCGCGCGTTCTATCTGCTATTCAGTGTGCTAAAAACAACCCCACGACCGACGCCGTGAGATAGGCCGGTTGTAAAAATATACTCACTTTATCGCCCTCATGCGGCTTTTTGCATTCTAAATTGTTTTGCTGCAATCGCGACCCATCGGTTGCTAGGCCTCCGTTAGCGACAAAGGAAAGAAGATGAATTTAACGCAACAATATGCGTTATTGGTCAGCAATAAACCCACATGTGCTTCTTGAGACACCGTTGAATCCGCAAAAAAATACTGTTTCGTCCGGTTTTCATGCCGAAGGTGTGATTGAGCCGTATTTTTTGTGGATAAAAACGACCGTCGTGTTACCGTCAATGGAGAGCGCTATCGTGTTATGTTGGAAGATTATTCGTGGCCAGAATTAGATATCAACGATATGTGGTTTCAATAAGAAGGTGCCACTAGCCACACAGCACGCCTTACAATCGATTTATTGAAAGGCAAATTTGGTGAACGTGTTATTTCGAGGAATGGTCCGGTCGAATGGACGCATCGTTTATGCGATCTAACGCCATTGGATATCTTTTTATGGAGCTATATCAAGTCACTGGTCTATGCCAACAAGCCAGCAGCTTTAGACGAGCTCAAAGACAACATTTAACGCGAAATTGCCCACGTTCCAGTCGAAATGTGCGCCAGAGTGGTGGAAAATTGGGTCCAAAGAATCGACCGCTGTAAACGGGCTCCTGGTCGTCATAATGCTTGCACTACACCCACAATAAATTTGAACTCAATATCTCAAATATTTCTGTGTTTCATTAATATGTAAAATGATTATATATATATATATATAATATGTAAAATGATTATATATATATATATATATATATATATATATATATATATATATATATATATATATATATATTGTCGCGTGTTATTGGTTCGCGGCCTATAATTTTAATGTTCAGGGAAAGTGAAAACGCAATGTCTTTTAATTTAAGTTAAAAGAGTTTATTAAATAAAATGCACAATAATCAGTTAACACTTTCACTAATTTTAATTGTCACTATTAAAAAAATCTAACACTTGTCCATAAATTTACTATCGCAATTGTCTTCTAAGTTACTTCACTATTACGAAACACACTTCCCACACACAATCGCAGTTCTTATCGCGGTCGAATGAATGATTCCCCCCATTCATTCAGCTCGCCTTTATATAGGGTCTCTACCTATTCACCCATTTCTCGCACATTGGCGAATGTTCTACCGAGAGGTACCTGGTAGGTTCGAGCAAGTTCATGAATGGAGTGACGTCACTTGCAGATGTTGATCATGCTTGTTGGATTCTCGTGGGTTCGAGTAAATTCATTTGTTGACGTTCTTAATGATGATGAAAACAATTGCGACAGTAGCTCGCAGAATTATTTGTACATGTAATTATTTGTACATGTAACACTGCCCCCACCTCAGTTCTTTTCGCCCCGAAAAGATGTGTCGCTATTTGTAGTCAATTCTCCCTGGGTGTAATATGGGGCAAGACGGTCCAGATGCACGATTTTCATTTTAGCTCTCGGCTTACGATGTTCCTGTATTCGGTATACGACGTCGTTGATTCGCTTTGTAACTCGGTATGGTCCCTCCCAATTATGTTGCAACTTTGGAGACCTACCCTTTCGCCGTTGCGGGTTATAAAGCCACACCAAGTCATCTTGCTGGAAGCCAGTAGAATTAGCCTTTAGATCATACCTGGTCTTCATGCGGTCAGTAGCCGATTCGAGGTGTTTTCGCACTGTCCGATGTATCTGGTTCAACCGTTGTCTTAGATCACTTGCGTACTCCGAGACCGTTTGGGGATTCTCAGGGGTTGTTCCGAACTTTATATCGGCTGGCAAACGAATAGTCTTTCCAAAAATGACTTTGGCTGGGGCTTGGCCCGTCGATGCATGTTCAGCGGCTCTATACGCCATTAAAAATAGTGGGATATGTCGGTCCCAGTCCCTTTGGTTCTCGTCAACCATTTTGGCCAGGTGTTTATTGAGCGTGCAGTTGAACCGTTCGACCATTCCATCGGATTGGGGATGCAGCGGTGTTGTCCTCGTTTTCCGTATTCCCAGCTGCTCGCACATTTCGCTAAAAACTAGTGACTCAAAGTTTCGGCCTTGATCCGAATGTAGTTCACAAGGCACGCCGTACCTGCTGACCCAATTTAACACTAGCTGTTCGGCTACAGTAGTTGCTTCCTGGTTGGGAATGGGGTAGACCTCGGGCCACTTGCTGAAATAATCAGCTACAACCAGCGTGTATCGATTTCCCCATTCAGATTCAGGAAAGGGTCCTGCGATGTCAACAGCAATCCTTTCGAATGGCACGCCTACGTTATAGGTTTGCATTTGTCCTCTCAGTCGTCGATTTGGGCCTTTGACGGAAGCGCAAATTGTGCATCTGCGGCACCAGTCCTCTACGTCTTCTCGAGCGTGGAGCCAGTAGAATCTTTCCCGCAATTTCGCTAAGGTTTTGTTAACACCAAGATGGCCTCCCGAGGATCCTTCATGCATTTCCTTTACCACATCGTGGATTCGGCTTTTGGGTAGTATAGTTTGCATCCTATAGGAGCTGCCATCCGCCGTTTCCCATTTCCGCTTGAGTACGCCACCCTCCACCTGTAGGGAGTTCCATTGTGCCCAATAGCTTTTCAGGGTTGCGCCATGCATCGAAACGTCCTTCCACTCCGGTCGCCCAGTCGTCTCCTTCCATACGAGCAATGGTCCGATGTCTTCATCGGCTAGCTGGGCATTTCGAATCTCCTCCGATGACTAACCTTCATCGAATTCGGCCGTTATCACTCGCAGATCAACGGGCGGCTCCTTTTCCTCAATCCGTTGGCAATGTTTGCAGTTAGCTGGACATGGATGACGAGATAGGGCGTCAGCAATTCCATGAACTCTGCCCTTGTGGAGCAGTTGGGGCCTCACTAGGTCTGGTCGGATAGTCGATCGGGTTGCACCAGTGTCGTTTGTTAGGGTGCATTGTTCTTCATCAACTTGACCAGGAAGGCATCTGTCTGCTTCTCCACGATGTTGCCTTGGCACGGTGCTGGGGATGTCGATACTCGTGGCCAATGTTCGCCCCACGAAGTTGGCCCTTGCAGTTTGATGGGCCTCCATTCTGGGCTCCTGACACGGTCTGGATCTCCACCACCCTGGACAATAGCTCGGTCTTCTCCCCTTCTTGCAGTCTCTTTGCAGGTGCCCTTTTTCCCCGCAATTCCAGCATCTAGGCGCTCCATTCACCTGCAGCTCTCGCTCAATTCCCACGCGCTCACACCTGGATTTATCTGTCACTACCTCGCGAACCCGGACAGTGGTACGGGTCACATTTTTGGCTGCCTCAAAATTTAAACTATAAGCCAATGCTTCCTTGACTGTTTGCTTTTGAGCTAACCGCACGGCTTGTTGCAATTCCTTGTCCTTTAAGGCGCTGATGAATGCTTCTGCTGCTACGTCATCTCGATGTTCTGGGTCGTACGCTGGGTGAGCCAAAAGTGCCAATCGCTCAATGTCTTGTGCTAGCTGCTGCAAGGTTTCGCCAGACTTCTGCATCCGATGCCGTAGCTGCGCCCGGTAAATCTGCTTCAGATGATCGTCTCCATAACGCATGTCCAGCGCATTCATTATAGCAGCCGGGTTTGAATGCAGCTCAACGGGGATAGTCTGCAAAAGCTCGGCAGCTGGGCCTCTTAGAGCCAGAATTAACGCAGTTGCTCGTTCCTGCTCATTCCAGTGATTTATCCTAGCGGCGGCTTCAAACTGGATTTTGTAAATACTCCAGACCGTTTGCCCATCGAATATTGGTGCTTGCACATTTCTGGATGTGCTTTGCGCTGCGGTTATAAGCGGGGCTGGTGAGGTGGTTACTACTGCCTTCGCTGCTTCCAATTCTTTTTTCACTTTTTCCATCTCAGGGTTCACTCTCTCTTCAACCTGGCTGACCTCATAGTTGATTTTCTCCTCAACTTGGCTGACCTTTTCCTCGACCTGGTAAACCTTTTCCTCGACGCATTTAATTTGATTGTTCAGGCTACCGAGCTCCACTTTTATTTCGGTTGACTGTTTTTGCACTTCCCTGATTACGATCGCTTGTTGGTCCATCTTCGCCGATTGTTCATTTAACTTCGCTGATTGTTCATTTAACTTCGCTGATTGTTCATTTAACTTCGCTGATTGTTCATCTAGCTTCGTCGTTAAATTGGACGACTGTTCATTGAGCTTCGCAGTTAAATTGGATGACTGTTGTCGCTGCTCTTGCTGCATCAGCATCAACATTTGCATCAGCGCATTTTCTGGTTTCTTTGGCTTTGCTGTTTCAGCTTCACCACCTTCTGCGCCTTTTTCTGCATCTGTAGGCTCACCCGAATCTAGATACGCACCTTCCGACTCGATCGCATCACGCAAGCGTGCAATCAGTATGGCCTTTGTACCTTGTGTAGCCAGATTTCGTTGTTCCAACTCCTCTTTGAGCTCCGATATGCTCAATTGATTAATTTTTAGATTTAAATTTCCTGGCATTTTTATTGTTTTGGCTATTTTTCCACGTTAACTTTCACAATTGTGCACTTCAAAAATGTTTAATCGTTTTCACTTCCAAAATTTTCTTTCTCACTTCTGACACCATTGTCGCGTGTTATTGGTTCGCGGCCTATAATTTTAATGTTCCGGGAAAGTGAAAACGCAATGTCTTTTAATTTAAGTTAAAAGAGTTTATTAAATAAAATGCACAGTAATCAGTTAACACTTTCACTAATTTTAATTGTCACTATAAAAAAAAAATCTAACACTTGTCCATAAATTTACTATCGCAATTGTCTTCTAAGTTACTTCACTATTACGAAACACACTTCCCACACACAATCGCAGTTCTTATCGCGGTCGAATGAATGATTCCCCCCATTCATTCAGCTCGCCTTTATATAGGGTCTCTACCTATTCACCCATTTCTCGCACATTGGCGAATGTTCTACCGAGAGGTACCTGGTAGGTTCGAGCAAGTTCATGAATGGAGTGACGTCACTTGCAGATGTTGATCATGCTTGTTGGATTCTCGTGGGTTCGAGTAAATTCATTCGTTGACGTTCTTAATGATGATGAAAACAATTGCGACAGTAGCTCGCAGAATTATTTGTACATGTAATTATTTGTACATGTAACAATATATATATATATATATATATATATATATATATATATATATATATATATATATATATATATATATATATATATATATATATTTGTTTATAGCTTATCTTTTCTTTATTATATTCATTAAACTATATGGTACATAAACATGTAACTGATCACTCGTTCGCTGTTTAGAGTAACCAAAATAAAAAAGTTCATGAAAATCCATCCAAAAAAGTCTGCGTACACCTGAAAAAATTTATTCATTTTATTTGAAAACCACTATGTTAGCTTTCAAATTTTGAACCTTAATATCTAGTAGCATAGCCTTTCCTATAAATGACTTCCTTTAGCCTATTTTGCATGGATTGAACAAGTTTTGATGTTTCTTCGGCCGTTATTTTGTTCCACTCGTTCAAAATAACATTTTTTAATGACTCTTTGCTAGTTATGTCATGCTCTCGAATTTTTCTTTCAAGTAAATCCCACAAATGCTCAATTGGGTTTAAATCTGGTGATTGAGGAGGTGTACCTAAGAGTTTTGGGACGTTGTAGGCCAACCAAAGCCTATTTATTTCAGCTGTATGTTTGGGGTCATTATCGTGCTGAAAGAAAAATGCGTTCCCCAGCCGCAATTTCTCGGCACTTTGCTTAATATTATTTTTTTAAATATTAAGGTACCCGTATTTATCCATTGTAGATTCTATGAAAACGAGTTGCCCCACTCCACTGGCTGCCATACACCCCCAAACCATCACACCGCCGCCACCATGCTTTACAGTGGGAATCAAATTTTCTTTATTGAATTCTGTCGAGCGTTTTCTCCATACTAATTTGCATCCTTTTATCCCAAATATAAAAACCTTACAGTCTTCCACAAAAGTCAAGGTACAGTGATAAATATCATGAAAATTGTTTGATATTTTTATTTAAAAAACGTATAGTGATAAAATTTTTTTTGGTATTACTTCAACTATAATCATTATACTTTAAATTCATGTAAAACAAAACGAAAATTCTGTCGTATTAATATATTATTACATATGATGTGTTGGAAAGTCAATGAATGAAGTCCACAAAAGTCATGGTACACCTAAAGAAAAACGTTACAAATTGTAATTATAGTCTTGCATAGTTATTTGAATTATACGTTTCTTAATATTTTGTCGGATATCCTTTCATCTGAATTACTGACTTCAGTCTTTTAGGCATAGAATATACCAATTTTTTAGTAAATTCGCTGCTGATTCTGGCCCACTCCTCCAATATAACATCCTTAAGCTGCGCCTTGCTTGATATCACTCTTTTTCGGATTTTTGTCTTAAGCTCATTCCAAAGATGCTCTATAGGGTTCAAATCAGGGCTTTGAGGCGGTGTAGCAAGCATGCGAGTATTGTACAATAGCCACATTCGAACTTTATGCGCAGTGTGCTTAGGGTCATTGTCCTGTTGAAACAAGAAATCTTCTCGCATACCTAATTTGGCTGCACTTTGTTTCATGTTGTTTCGTAGAATCTCTAAATAAGAGTTCTGATCCATAGTATTTTCGATGAATGTCAGATTTCCAACTCCAGCAGCAGCCATGCAACCCCAAACCATAACACCACCGCCTCCATGTTTTACTGTTTTAATAGTGTTCTTGGGATTAAATGCTTCTCCTACTTTTCGCCAGACCCTCTTATGCCCATTTACACCAAATATACAAAATTTAGACTCATCCGAAAATAAAACATTATCCCAAAACGTTATTGGTTTGTCAATATATGCTTTTGCAAATGTTATTCTTTTTTGTTTGTTTATGGAAATTACAAGAGGTTTTCTTCTAGGCGTACGAGATGAAAATCCAGCTTCTACGACAGCTCTACGCACAGTTTCTGCGCTAACCTCCTTCTTATCATTAATTCCAAGAACATCGCAGATTTTTCTACAGCTTAGAAATGGATCCTGTTTTACCATTCGGGAAATTTTTCTCTTGTCCTTTGCACTTAGTTTAGATGGACGACCTGTTCGGGGCACATTTTCCACTCTATTTTCCTTCTTAAATCGATTTATCACTTTTTGAATGGTTGACCGACTTCGCAACACTAGTTCAGCTATTTCAGAATATGATTTGCTCTGATTTGAATGCAGATTAATAATTATTTCACGCTCCTTAATACTCAACTCCTTTCTACTCATTTTTTAAAAATTTTATTAAATAAAAGATACACCACGAATACGGACGCGATATTAAAGACAGCGGCCTACGGTTGTTAACTCACTCTGATAATATGAACTTGGGGGATTTCCCTTTTTACAAATAACAGGGCATTTTCTGCAACTGTACCAAGACTTTTGTGGAGTAGAAAAGAGACATTGCCAACAAAAAATTATTGTCTTCAATGATCATTATTGCCGAATCCCTTTAAATTTATGAAAACTTAAATTCAACAGAACTCGTATTATTACCATGTCATAACTTTTGGTTTTCAAATAAAAATATTGATTCAGTAATACAATTTTCAGTTACCGATTCTCTGTACCTTGACTTTTGTGGAAGACTGTACTTTCGTTCGAAAAAAGAACGCTTTCCCAAAATTCTTTTCGCATATTTACATAATTTTTGACGAATTCCACTCTCTTTCGGCGATTCCGTTCCGATATGAACGGCTTTTTACGTGCGACTCGACCATGGTAACCGCCTTTTCTGAGAATTATGCGCACTGTTTCATCGCTTATTGTTTTATTGTATTTCTTTCTTATATCCTGCGCAATTTGGAACGCGGTTAATCGGGGATTTTGTTTCACAGCATTAATAATACTCCTACGTTCACGTGCTGTAAGTTTGGGAGGACGTCCTGACCGATGCCGTGAAATAATCAAACCGCTTTCTTTGTAATTAGCAACAACCCTTTGGACCGAGGAATGGGTTCTCCCAACTAATGTTGCGATTTCACGAAAACTTTTCCCGTTTTCACGCAATTTTACTATGACTTTACGCTCACTAACACTGTTTTCCTTATTTTTTACTTCCATATTAAAGAATAGTCTTTTATTCACGCAAAACACACAGACAATTTTCCAATGAAGTACTGTCACGCAGAACAATGAAAATATGAAGGCATCAACATTGCACATTTCGGGGAATCCCCAAATTTTGTGATGTGTACGCAGACTATTTTGGGGCTGCTCACAGACTTCCAAGTATTGGAATTACTACATATATGTTCGATAATTTTGGGAATTTTTTAAACAAACCTGCTTCAATACATTTCTTGCAGTTTAGGCTCTTTTATCGAAATGATTAAATCAAGATCACATTATTGATTCATACGATTCCAACATAATTCAGTTTGTACTAATGAGATGTACGCAGACTTTTTTGAGTATGTATATATATATATATATATATATATATATATATATATATATATATATATATATATATATATATATATATATGGTTCGCGGCCAATAATTTTAGTGTCCCGGGAAAGTGAAAACGCAATGTCTTTTAAATTAAATTAAAAGAGTTTATTTACTATAAATGCTCAATCACTAATTTAACTATCTATTAATTTTTATAACAACTGTTTATCACTTCACAACCAATATCGCTCTTAATTCGCACTCCACACTATCGCAGTTTACTATATCGCGGTTGTAATTCATTCAGCTCGCCTTTATATAGGGTCTCTAGTCATTCAGTCCATGTCTCGTACATTGCCGAACTATGTGGAATATTCGAGCAGCTTAATGAATGGGCAGTGACGTCACTTTCAGATGTTGATCATGCTTGGCGGGTTTTCGAGTACATTCGTTTGCTGATCATGATGGTTGAGAAACAATTGCGACAGTAGCTCGCAGAATTATTTGTACATGTAACAATATAATAATATATATATATATATATATATATATATATATATATATATATATATATATATATATATATATATATATATATATATATATATATAATTTTCTTTATTAGAATGTATGCGGTACAGAGGCCTTATAATATAGTAGGTGTTCTGACAAAGTCATTTCACCATCGTTTGAACATTACTTAAAACTATGCATATTATCGTATTTCTATGTGATTATTACAATTAGCTAGGGGAAAATTTAGGCAAAAACCTCTACTGAACTTATACTAGCTTAACATAACTTAACTTTCTAATTATAACTAGCTAAAAACTATGAGGCTAGGTTACGGCCAAAAGATAGGTTGTAGCAACTGCTGATTTTCAATTCGCCAGGGCATGTATTAGCGGATTGGGCGAATCTTTTGCTTTCGCGATTAATTTGTCACGGCGCGATGCAGCGAGCTTATATATATATATATATATATATATATATATATATATATATATATATATATATATATATATATATATATATATATATATATATATATATATATATATATATATATATATATATATATATATATATATATATATATATATATATATATATATATATATATATATATATATATCTATATATATAGGGTGATTCATAACAAGTGCACACATTTGAATGGGCCTTAACTCTTATTTATCATCAACTTCAGGTCCATATATTGACAGATTATGACAGTTTGGTCTTTTACAATTCTAACCATGGCGTCATACACATCAGCCGAACGTTTTATTATTGCTAAAACTTTTTACAAAAATAATGAATCGCCAGTGCAAACAGTTCGCGCTCTACGTGAAATCGAATAATTTCACAAAATGGACCCATAAATTGGCCGGCGAGATCGTGTGATTTGACTCCTTGTGACTTCTTCCTTTGGGAATTCCTGAAGGATCGTGTTTACGCTGATGCTCCCCAAACTACTGAAGCATTTAAAAACAACATTCGAGCCAACATACGCCTAATAACGTTGGAAATGTGCGAAAATGTCATCGACAATTACAATCATCGTTTGATAGTCTGTAAAGCAGCACGAGGTGCACATATGCCCGAAGTAATGTTTCATATTTAATTGTAAGGGACCAAATATAATAATACATAAACATTACAGCTCAATCTTCACAAAAACTATGTTTTTTTTTCGACAAAAATGTGTACACTTGTAATGAATCACCCGTTATATATGTGTATATAAATATATATATATATATATATATATATATATATCTATATATATATATATATATATTTTTTTTTTTATAGATATATATATATATATATATATATATATATATATATATATATATATATATATATATATGTATATATATATATATATATACATATATATATATATATATATATATATATATATATATATATATATATACATATATATATATATATATATATATATATATATATATACATATATATATATATATATATATATATATATATATATATATATATATATATATTGTCGCGTGTTATTGGTTCGCAGCCTATAATTTTAATGTTCCGGGAAAGTGAAAACGCAATATCTTTTAAATTAAATTAAAAGAGTTTATTTGATAACAAATATGCACAATAATCCGTTTAACACTTGCACTAATTTTAATTTTCACTATTAAAAAAATCTAACACTCTTCCATAAATTTCTTATCGCAATTGTCTTCTAAATCACTTCACTATTACGAAAATCACTTCCCACACACTATCGCAGTTCTTTTCGCGGTCGAATGAATGACTCCCCCCATTCATTCAGCTCGCCTTTATATAGGGTCTCTACCTATTCACCCATTTCTCGTACATTGGCGAATGTTCTACCGAGAGGTACCGGGTACATTCGAGCAAATTAATGAATGGAGTGACGTCACTTGCAGATGTTGATCATGCTTGTTGGGTTCTCGTGGGTTCGAGTAAATTCATTTGTTGACGTTCTTAATGATTATGAAAACAATTGCGACAGTAGCTCGCAGAATTATTTGTACATGTAATTATTTGTACATGTAACACTGCCCCCACCTCAGTTCTTTTCGCCCCGAAAAGATGTGTCGCTATTTGTAGTCAATTCTCCCTGGGTGTAATATGGGGCAAGACGGTCCAGATGCACGATTTTCATTTTAGCTCTCGGCTTACGATGTTCCTGTATTCGGTATACGACGTCGTTGATTCGCTTTGTAACTCGGTATGGTCCCTCCCAATTATGTTGCAACTTTGAAGACCTACCCTTTCGACGTTGCGGGTTATATAGCCACACCAAGTCATCTTGCTGGAAGCCAGTAGAATTAGCCTTTAGATCATACCTGGTCTTCATGCGGTCAGTAGCCGATTCGAGGTGTTTTCGCACTTTCCGATGTATCTGGTTCAACCGTTGTCTTAGATCACTTGCGTACTCCGAGACCGTTTGGGGTTTCTCAGGGGGTGTTCCGAACTTTATATCGGCTGGCAAACGAATAGTCTTTCCAAAAATGACTTTGGCTGGGGCTTGGCCCGTCGATGCATGTTCAGCGGCTCTATACGCCATTAAAAATAGTGGGATATGTCGGTCCCAGTCCCTTTGGTTCTCGTCAACCATTTTGGCCAGGTGTTTATTGAGCGTGCAGTTGAACCGTTCGACCATTCCATCGGATTGGGGATGCAGCGGTGTTGTCCTCGTTTTCCGTATTCCGAGCAGCTCGCACATTTCGCCAAAAACTAGTGACTCAAAGTTTCGGCCTTGATCCGAATGTAGTTCGCCAGGTACGCCGTACCTACTAACCCAATTTAACACTAGCTGTTCAGCTACAGTAGTTCCTTCCTGGTTGGGAATGGGGTAGACCTCGGGCCACTTGCTGAAATAATCGGCTACAACCAGCGTGTATCGATTTCCCCACTCAGATTCAGGAAAGGGTCCTGCGATGTCAACAGCAATCCTTTCAAACGGTACCCCCACGTTATAGGTTTGCATTTGTCCTCTCAGTCGTCGATTTGGGCCTTTGATGGAAGCGCAAATTGTGCATCTGCGACACCAGTCCTCTACGTCTTCTCGAGCGTGGAGCCAGTAGAACCTTTCCCGCAATTTCGCTAAGGTTTTGTTAACACCAAGGTGGCCTCCCGAGGATCCTTCATGCATTTCCTTAACCACATCGTGGATTCAGCTTTTGGGTAGTATAGTTTGCATCCTATAGGAGTTGCCATCCACCGTTTCCCATTTCCGCTTGAGTACGCCACCCTCTACCTGAAGGGAGTTCCATTGTGCCCAATAGCTTTTCAGGGTTGCGCCATGCGTTGAAACGTCTTTCCACTCAGGTCGCCCAGTCGTCTCCTTCCATACGAGCAATGGTCCGATGTCTTCATCGGCTAGCTGGGCATTTTGAATCTCCTCCGATGACCAACCTTCATCGAATTTGGCCGTTATCAGTCGCAGATCAACGGGCGGTTCCTTTTCCTCAATCCGTCGGCAATGCTTGCAGTTAGCTGGACATGGGCGACGAGATAGGGCGTCAGCATTTCCATGAACTCCGCCCTTCCGATGAACAATTTCGTAGTCGTATGACTGCAATCTTTCGATCCATCTCGCAACTTGTCCCTCGGGGTTTTTGAAGTTAAGTAGCCATCTCAGCGATGCATGGTCCGTTCGAAGAACAAATTTCTGGCCATATAGGTACTTGTGGAACTGCTTGGTGGCCTCTATTATAGCCAATAGCTCCTTCCTGGTCACACAGTAGTTCCTCTCATTTTTTGAAAGAACTCGACTGTAATACGAGAGGACTCTTTCTTCGCCATCGATCTGCTGGGAGAGTACAGCCCCAATACCGCCGTTGCTTGCATCGGTGTCAACTACAAACATTTTTCCGGGTTTCGGATACGCCAGTACGGGTGATTCACATAGCTTTTCCTTCAGGGTCTCAAAGGCTGTCTGGCATTGTTCATTCCAGACATACGGACGATTTTTCTCGGTAAGCTGATGGAGACACTTAGCTATTTTGGCAAAGTCTTTGACGAATCTTCGATAGTAGGTTGCCAGACCCAGGAAACTTCGTAGTTGGCGCTTGTTGTTTGGTGTTGGCCAGCTTTTCACGGCTTCAATTTTCTCAGGGTCTGTTTTGACCCCTTCTGCTGATACGACATGTGCCAGGTATTTTACTTCAGCTGCGAAAAGGGTACACTTGTCGGGACTAAGTTTCAAATTTGCCAGTCGCAGTCGGGAGAAAACCTGTTCTAAGTTCCGCACATGCTCTTCGAACGTTCTCCCGATGACGATGTCATCTAGGTACACCAGGCAGGTTTTCCAGGTTAGACCACGTAGCACGTATTCCATCAAGCGTTCGAAAGTGGCTGGAGCATTGCAAAGCCCAAACGGCATCACCACAAATTGCCACAATCCGGTCCCAACTGAAAATGCGGTCTTCTATCGGTCCTTCTTGTCAATTTCTACCTGCCAGTAGCCACTCTTGAGTTCGAGTGTAGAAAACCATTTTGCGTCGGCTAAAGTGTCCATCATGTCATCGATGCGTGGGAGCGGGTAACTATCTTTCTTAGTGACGTCGTTAAGCTGCCTATAGTCGACACAAAAGCGAGTGCTACCATCCTTTTTCTTGACTAGAACTACAGGCGCGGCCCATGGACTTACAGAAGGTTCAATAATGCCTTGTTTTTCCATGTCCGAGATCAGCGCGCTCACTTCTCCTTGTTTGGCTATAGGGAGACGTCTTGGTGCTTGTCGAATCGGCTTGGCTCCCTGTGTATCTATGACGTGAGTTACCAAACTCGTTCGGCCTTGGTCATCCGGGCTTGTTGAGAAGATGTCACTGTACTTGGTGACCAGATCAGAGGCTCGTTTGAATAGCTGCACCGGCAATTTGACCTGCTTCAATATTGCAGACGTGGATTCCCGGGCTTTGTCTGTGTCTTGCCTCCTTTTCCAATGATGGTCGTGAGTAGCTTCCAAAGAGGTGATGGTGGAAACAGGCTGGCAGCTGCCGATGACTTCTCCCGCTTT
>OZ017740.1:213482495-213567495 GCA_963969285.1 Odontomyia ornata
ATATAATATATATATATAATATATATATATATATATATATATATAAATATATATATATATATATATATATATATATATATATATATATATATATATATATATATATATATATATATATATATATATATATATATATATATATATATATATATATATATATATATATATATATATATATATATATATATATATATATATATATTGTCGCGTGTTTTCGGTTCGCGGCCAATAATTTTAATGTTCCGGGAAAGTGAAAACGCAATGTCTTTTAATTTAAGTTAAAAGTGTTTATTTAATTAAATAAAATGCACAATAACCAGTTAACACTTTCACTAATTTTAATTGTCACTATTAAAAAAAAAAAAATCTAACACTTGTCCATAAATTTATTATCGCAATTGTCTTCTAAATTACTTCACTATTACGAAACACACTTCCCACACACAATCGCAGTTCTTATCGCGGTCGAATGAATGATCCTCCCCATTCATTCAGCTCGCCTTTATATAGGGTCTCTACCTATTCACCCATTTCTCGCACATTGGCGAATGTTCTACCGAGAGGTACCTGGTAGGTTCGAGCAAGTTCATGAATGGAGTGACGTCACTTGCAGATGTTGATCATGCTTGTTGGATTCTCGTGGGTTCGAGTAAATTCATTCGTTGACGTTCTTAATGATGCAATTGCGACAGTAGCTCGCAGAATTATTTGTACATGTAATTATTTGTACATGTAACACTGCCCCCACCTCAGTTCTTTTCGCCCCGAAAAGTGTGTCGCTATTTGTAGTCAATTCTCCCTGGGTGTAATATGGGGCAAGACGGTCCAGATGCACGATTTTCATTTTAGCTCTCGGCTTACGATGTTCCTGTATTCGGTATACGACGTCGTTTGATTCGCTTTGTAACTCGGTTATGGTCCCTCCCAATTATGTTGCAACTTTGGAGACCTACCCTTTCGCCGTTGCGGGTTATAAAGCCACACCAAGTCATCTTGCTGGAAGCCAGTAGAATTAGCCTTTAGATCATACCTGGTCTTCATGCGGTCAGTAGCCGATTCGAGGTGTTTTCGCACTTTCCGATGTATCTGGTTCAACCGTTGTCTTAGATCACTTGCGTACTCCGAGACCGTTTGGGGATTCTCAGGGGTTGTTCCGAACTTTATATCGGCTGGCAAACGAATAGTCTTTCCAAAAATGACTTTGGGCTGGGGCTTGGCCCGTCGATGCATGTTCAGCGGCTCTATACGCCATTAAAAATAGTGGGATATGTCGGTCCCAGTCCCTTTGGTTCTCGTCAACCATTTTGGCCAAGTGTTTATTGAGCGTGCCGTTGAAACCGTTCGACCATTCCATCGGATTGGGGATGCAGCGGTGTTGTCCTCGTTTTCCGTATTCCAAGCTGCTCGCACATTTCGCTAAAAACTAGTGACTCAAAGTTTCGGCCTTGATCCGAATGTAGCTCACAAGGCACGCCGTACCTGCTGACCCAATTTAACACTAGCTGTTCGGCTACAGTAGTTGCTTCCTGGTTGGGAATGGGGTAGACCTCGGGCCACTTGCTGAAATAATCAGCTACAACCAGCGTGTATCGATTTCCCCATTCAGATTCAGGAAAGGGTCCAGCGATGTCAACAGCAATCCTTTCGAATGGCACGCCTACGTTATAGGTTTGCATTTGTCCTCTCAGTCGTCGCTTTGGGCCTTTGACGGAAGCGCAAATTGTGCATCTGTGGCACCAGTCCTCTACGTCTTCTCGAGCGTGGAGCCAGTAGATCTTTTCCCGCAATTTCGCTAAGGTTTTGTTAACACCAAGGTGGCCTCCCGAGGATCTTCATGCATTTCCTTTACCACATCGTGGATTCGGCTTTTGGGTAGTATAGTTTGCATCCTATAGGAGCTGCCATCCGCCGTTTCCCATTTCCGCTTGAGTACGCCACCCTCCACCTGTAGGGAGTTCCATTGTGCCCAATAGCTTTTCAGGGTTGCGCCATGCATCGAAACGTCCTTCCACTCCGGTCGCCCAGTCGTCTCCTTCCATACGAGCAATGGTCCGATGTCTTCATCGGCTAGCTGGGCATTTCGAATCTCCTCCGATGACTAACCTTCATCGAATTCGGCCGTTATCAGTCGCAGATCAACGGGCGGTTCCTTTTCCTCAATCCGTCGGCAATGCTTGCAGTTAGCTGGGACATGGGCGACGAGATAGGGCGTCAGCATTTCCATGAACTCCGCCCTTTCGATGAACAATTTCGTAGTCGTATGACTGCAATCTTTCGATCCATCTCGCAACTTGTCCCTCGGGGTTTTTTGAAGTTAAGTAGCCATCTCAATGATGCATGGTCCGTTCGAAGAACAAATTTCTGGCCATATAGGTACTTGTGGAACTGCTTGGTGGCCTCTATTATAGCCAATAGCTCCTTCCTGGTCACACAGTAGTTCCTCTCACTTTTTGAAAGAACTCGACTGTAATACGAGAGGACTCTTTCTTCGCCATTGATCTGCTGGGAGAGTACAGCTCCAATACCGCCGTTGCTTTGCATCGGTGTCAACCACAAACATTTTCCGGGTTTCGGATACGCCAGTACGGGTGATTCACATAGCTTTTCCTTCAGGGTCTCAAAGGCTGTCTGGCATTGTTCATTCCAGACATACGGACGATTTTTCTCGGTTAGCTGATGAAGACACTTAGCTATTTTGGCAAAGTCTTTGACGAATCTTCGATAGTAGGTTGCCAGGCCCAGGAAACTTCGTAGTTGGCGCTTGTTGTTTGGTGTTGGCCAGCTTTTCACGGCTTCAACTTTCTCAGGGTCTGTTTTGACCCCTTTTGCTGATACGACATGTCCCAGGTATTTTACTTCAGCTGCGAAAAGGGTACACTTGTCGGGACTAAGTTTCAAATTTGCCAGTCGCAGTCGGGAGAAAACCTCTTCTAAGTTCCGCACATGCTCTTCGAACGTTCTCCCGATGACGATGATGTCATCTAGATACACCAAGCAGGTTTTCCAGGTTAGACCACGTAGCACGTATTCCATCAAGCGTTCGAAAGTGGCTGGGGCATTGCAAAGCCCAAACGGCATCACCACAAATTGCCACAATCCGGTCCCAACTGAAATGCGGTCTTCTCTCGGTCCTTCTTGTCAATTTCTACCTGCCAGTAGCCACTCTTGAGATCGAGTGTAGAAAACCATTTTGCGTCGGCTAAAGTGTCCATGATGTCATCGATGCGTGGGAGCGGGTAACTATCTTTCTTAGTGACGTCGTTAAGCTGCCTATAGTCGACACAAAAGCGAGTGCTACCATCCTTTTTCTTTACTAGAACTACAGGCGCGGCCCATGGACTGACAGAAGGTTCAATAACGCCTTGTTTTTCCATGTCCGAGATCAGCGCGCTCACTTCTCCTTGTTTGGCTATAGGGAGACGTCTTGGTGCTTGTCGAATCGGCTTGGCTCCCTGTGTGTCTATGACGTGAGTTACCAAACTCGTTCGGCCTTGGTCATCCAGGCTTGTTGAGAAGATGTCACTGTACTTGGTGACCAGATCAGAGGCTCGTTTGAATAGCTGCACCGGCAATTTGACTTGCTTCAATATTGCAGACGTGGATTCCCTGGCTTTTTCTGTGTCTTGCCTCCTTTTCCAATGATGGTTGTGAGTAGCTTCCAAAGAGGTGATGGTGGAAACAGGCTGGCAGCTGCCGATGACTTCTCTCGCATTGATGCTCGTGGTTGAATCTGCGGTGTTAAGGACTCTAACCGGCACATATCCGTTCCTTAAAGATCTAACAAGGCTTCGTCTTACAATCAAACTGCGCAATGCGGACGTCTTCGTTGGCTCTATCAGGTAAGATCGGTGGTCTCCAGAATCACCATCAAGCTTGGCCCATACAATGCTTTCGGAAGAATTCGGTACATCAGTGTCAGTACATACCACTACATTCATCTTGGGGATTTGGACGCTGGGATCCTCCATCAGTACTTCGACATTCTGCCATTTCAAGACACGTTTTCCCAAGTCCAACGTGATTCCATGTGGTCGCAGAAAATCCATTCCGAGAATGCAGTCATCCATAATGTTCGCGACCAGAAAATTATGTCGGAACACAAGGTCTCCCAACTGTATCTGGAGGTTGACCTCTCCATGAACAGGTGCAGTTTCTCCCGTTGCTGTCCGTAGTGAGAAAATTCTGCCTTTGTGAAGTTGTTGCTGTCTAACTAGGTCTGGTCGGATAATCGATCGGGTTGCACCAGTGTCGATTGTTATGGTGCAGTGTTCTCCGTCAATTTGACCCGGAAGGCATAAGTCCGCTTCTCCACGATGTAATCTTGACACGGTGATGGTGGTGCTGGGGACGTCGATCCTCCTAGCCAACCTCTGCCCCACGAAGTTGGCTCTTACATGTTTCCCGACCCCTCTGTTTGAAGGGCTTCCATTCTGGGCTCCTGACTCGGTCTGGATCTCCTCCTAGCTGCACACCCTGGACAATAGCTCGGTTTTCTTCGCTTCTTGCAGTCTCTTTGCAAGTGCCCCTTCTCTCCGCAATTCCAGCATCTAGGCGCACCATTTACATGCGGGTCTCGCTCAATTTCCACGCGTTCACACCTGCACTCGTCTGTCACTACTTCACGAACCCGGGCAGTGGTACGAGTCACATTTTTCGCTGCCTCAAAGTTCAGACTGTAAGCCAATGCGTCCTTAACCGTTTGCTTTTAAGCTAAACGCACGGCTTGTTGCAATTCCGGGTCCTTTAGTGCGCTGATGAATGCCTCTCTCGCTGCATCATCTCGATGTTCTGGGTCGTAGGCTGGGTAAGCCAAAAGTGCTAGTCGCTCAATGTCTTGGGCTAGCTGCTGTAGGGTCTCACCAGACTTCTGCACCCGATGCCTTAGCTGTGACCGATAAATCTGCTTTAGATGATCGTCTCCATAACGCATGTCGAGCGCATTCATTATAGCATTCGGGTTTGAGTGCAATTCATCGGGGATCGTCTGCAAAAGCTCGGCAGCTGGGCCTCTTAGAGCAAGAATCAGTGCAGTTGCTCGTTCTTGCTCATTCCAGTGATTTGCCCTTGCGGCAGCTTCAAACTGGGTTTTGTAAATACTCCAGACCGTTTGCCCATCGAATATTGGTGCTTGCACATTTCTGGATGTGCTTTGCGCTGCGGTTATAAGCGGGGCTGGTGAAGTGGTTACTACTGCCTTCGCTGCTTCCAATTCTTTTTTCACTTTTTCCATCTCAGGGTTCACTCTCTCTTCGACCTGGCTGACCTTTCCCTCGACCTGGCTGACCTTGTCCTCGACCTGGTAAACCTTTTCCTCGACCTGGTCAACCTTTTCCTCGACGCCTTTAATTTGTTTGTTCAGATGACCGAGCTCCGCTTTTATTTCGGTTGACTGTTTCTCCAGCTTCTGTGTGATGTCTGCCTTGATTTCGATCGCTTGTTGGTCCAGCTTCACTGATTGTTCATTTAACTTCGCTGATTGTTCATCAAGCTTCGTAGTTAAATTGGATGACTGTTCACTTAGCTTCGCAGTTAAACTGGATGACTGTTCATCTAGCTTCGCAGTCAGACTGGATGACATCAGCATTAACATTTGCATCAGCGCATTTTCTGGCTCCTTTGATTTTGGTGTTTCTACTTCTCCACCTTCTGCGCCTTTTTCCGCATCTGAGAGCTCACCCGAATCCAGATTCACGCCTTCCGACTCGATCGCGTCACGCAAGCGTGCAATCAGTATGGCCTTTGTACCTTGTGTGGCCAGATTCCGCTGTTCCAACTCCTCCTTGAGCTCCGATATGGTCAATTCATTTATTTTTAAGTTTAAGCTTTGTGGCATTTTTAATGTTTCTTTAAATTTTACTATTGTGCACTATAAAAATGTTCAAATTTTCACTTTCAAAATTTTTCTTTCGCACTTCTTGACACCACTGTCGCGTGTTTTCGGTTCGCGGCCAATAATTTTAATGTTCCGGGAAAGTGAAAACGCAATGTCTTTTAATTTAAGTTAAAAGTGTTTATTTAATTAAATAAAATGCACAATAATCAGTTAACACTTTCACTAATTTTAATTGTCACTATTAAAAAAAAAAAAATCTAACACTTGTCCATAAATTTGTTATCGCAATTGTCTTCTAAATTACTTCACTATTACGAAACACACTTCCCACACACAATCGCAGTTCTTATCGCGGTCGAATGAATGATCCTCCCCATTCATTCAGCTCGCCTTTATATAGGGTCTCTACCTATTCACCCATTTCTCGCACATTGGCGAATGTTCTACCGAGAGGTACCTGGTAGGTTCGAGCAAGTTCATGAATGGAGTGACGTCACTTGCAGATGTTGATCATGCTTGTTGGATTCTCGTGGGTTCGAGTAAATTCATTCGTTGACGTTCTTAATGATGCAATTGCGACAGTAGCTCGCAGAATTATTTGTACATGTAATTATTTGTACATGTAACAATATATATATATATATATATATATATATATATATATATATATATATATATATATATATATATATGTATACACATTTATATATATCTATATATACGAGTATACTCGTATAAACATACACACTATGAATATATATATATATATATATATATATATATATATATATATATATATATATATATATATATATATATATATATATAGGGTGATTCATTATGAGGTTTGGTTTTTAAAGCTGAATTCTATAATAAAAAAAATTGTTATGATAAAAATTTTATTGTGAGTCAAAAGAACAATCTATGATATTTACTTTTAAAAGATTATGTTGACCGCGACTACGCCGTAAATGGTCCATCCTGAGGGTCCAATTTCAGACGACGCGTTTCAGCATAGCGACGGTTTCTCGCGACTGACACGAGTAATGTTGTCTCCCAAAGCCCAGAGACCTGATGTAACCCCAAAGAAAATAATCTAAAGGTGCCATATCACACGATCTAGGGGTTAAAGCCAACATTACTCGTGTCATTTAAGAGGCACGGGTCGCTATGCTGGAATGCATCGTCCAAAATTAGACCCTCAGGATGGACCATTTACGGCGTAGTCGCGGTCAACACTTAAGTGAGCTAATCTTTAAAAATTAAATATCATCGATTGTTCTTTCGACTTACAATAAAATTTTTACTGTAGAATTCAACTTTATGCATTTTATTTGAGATTAAAAATCAATTCTCATAATGAATGATCCTATATATACATGCATACATATATATATATATATATATATATATATATATATATATATATATATATATATATATATATATATATATATATACAATAAAAATTTTACTATAGAATTCAACTTTATGCATTTTATTTGAGATTAAAAACTAAACCTCATAATAAATCATCCTATATATATATATATATATATATATATATATATATATATATATATATATATATATATATAGTTCCTAGTGATCATTGAATGGTATTATTACATGACTATATATATATATATATATATATATATATATATATATATATATATATATATATATATATATATATATATATATATATATATATATATATATATATATATATATTATATATATATATATATATATATATATATATATATATATATATATATATATACTCGTTATATATGTATATATGTATCTATATAATGTATATATATATATATATACTCTTTGTATACATATCTATATAATATATGTATATATATATATATATATATATATATATATATATATATATATATATATATATATATATATACTAAAGTAAAATATTTTAATTTTCGGCTTATAAAATATTACCTTTGTGTAGCCAAAAAGTTCCTTTTGAATTTTGATCCTTTCCGTAGAAGGATGTTGACTTTTCCCCCGAATAAATTTTAACATCTTTTATAGTTATATCAATAAATGCTGTTGGCTGTTTTCAGTAGCCGCTATTCTGTGATTACTCGATTTATACTGTAAAGAAAAATACATTGATTCATGAGTTTTACGAAAAATGAACAAATCTTTTTTGCGAGTATATCACAAATATGTATTTAATTAATTTTAGTATATTCATTTATACGATGGCTGATCATGAAATACGCTGACTTGATTGTGCAGTTGCAATTGGTTCCGTGATTTTTGTATCTAGGTTTCCACAGATCAGCTGATGATAACACTGTTTCTTGATTGCAGATACCTTCATTCTTTAATTACAATAGCTGCGTGATTTTTTGGAAAGCATGATTTTTCATCAAAGAACAGCGCCTTGCCGTGAAATTTTATGTTTAACTTGTAAAATCTCCGACTGAAGCATTTGCTCTGTACAACACGACTAACAGTGTCGCGCGGCAAAAGTATAGCATCATTCAAGTGGCATGAGCTTCGATAGTCGATTTAACAAATCTGACTAACAAAAAACCACTCCACTAAACATCACGTAGTTTATTCACAAATGAAGATATCTGCTATCAGGAAACGACGAAAATGTTAGCAGGTCTGTATAAATGTAGCGATATCAAGCAAGTCAGTTTCAAACCAAGTGGAGCCACGCGATCCAAACTTCCCAGTTCTGTATTAAAAATTTCAGTTTTTAAAACACTGATTACACCGAAAATGTTTTGGATCTTATTTATTTTTACTTTACTCCAATATCACTTTTTATTCATGGACATCGCAGGTACCACTTTCACGTATTAAGTGTGAATCCATCGCCACTTTATTCTTCATCAGCTTATATAGTGCTACTCGTATAAAACAAATGCAACTCAAATTTACGACCATATTCTAATATTTCATTTTAGCGCTCTAATCGTGGACCAAGTTATCAATCCATCCTTTGCGGAATATACCACACACTGGCTAGGCAATATTTGCATGATGTCTTCCACCAGAAATCCATCCGTTCTATTCTCCATCAACACTTCCTTAATAATTTTTCGTGTGTCCTAAATTAGAATACTAGGGAAAAAATAAATATTTTCTTGGAGTTCGATATTTTAGGTCGATTTATTGAAATGAAATTCGATCCCATATATTATATATATATATATATATATATATATATATATATATATATATATATATATATATATATATATATATATACATATATATACATATATATATTAAGGGTGGTCCAACCAAAATGCAATTATGTATAAAACAAAATATCGCCCAAATACTCGCTACGGCTACGGTGGCATACTTCTATCCGGTGGTCGATATTTTCATTGACTCTGAGACATAATTGAGGTTCAATGTCGTTAATGTGCTAAATTATCTCATCATTTGGCTATTGAATTGTTCTTGGCTTATTGTCCAACGGTATCAAATCACATGATCGTGGCGGCCAATTAACATCGCCACAACGTGAGATAACACGGCCATTGAATTTCTCGCGAAAAAAGAGCCATTGTTTCGTTGGCTGTGTGGCAAGTGGTCCATAACCTCAATTCCTGGCCACAAGAAGTCCATTATCATCTCGCAATAGCGAACACCATTCACGGTAACTGCTTGGCCGTCCTGATTTTCGAAGAAGTACGGCCCGATGACGCCACCTGCCCATAAATCGCACCAAACAGTCACTCTTTGTGGATGCATCGGCTTTTCAACAATCACTCTTGGATTTTCATTTGCTCAAATGCGGCAATTCTGCTTGTTAACGAATCCACTAAGGTGAAAGAGTGCCTCGTTGCTGAAGATGATTTTCTTTGTAAAGTCACCATTCTCTTCTGTCTGTTCAACCAACCATTCGGAGTAATTCCGACGCTTTAAATGGTCAGTAGGCTTCAACTCTTGGCTCAATTGAACTTTGTAAGCGTGTAAATTCAAATCTTTATTCAAAATTCGCATCAGTGATGTTCGTGAAATGTTCAATTGGTGGGCACGACGACGAGTCGAGGTTGACGGCTCTTCTGCCACACTGTCGCGAGCAACATCAATGTTTTTCGCGAAACGAACTGGGCGAGCATGTATATAGTATATATATATATATATATATATATATATATATATATATATATATATATATATATATATATATATATATATATATATATATATATATATATATATGGGTAGGGTTTTCCATTATGGACATAACAATAAATAAATAAATTTCAATAAATCGATTGTGGGGCGTGCTGTGTGGCCAGTGGCATCGTCTTGTTGAAATCACATATCGATGATGTCAAGGTCATCCAATTCTGGCCACAAATAACAACACGATAGTGCTCTCCATTGACAGTAACATGACGGTCGTGTTCATCCACGAAAAATACGGCCCAATCACACCTCCGGCATGGAAACATCACCAAACAGTAATTTTTTGTGGACGCAACGGTGTCTCAAGAAGCACATGTGGGTTTGTTGCTGACCAATAACGCATGTTTTGCATGAAGATGATTTTTCGATTCTAGCAATTAATAGTACTTTTTCATAATTCTCACGCTCAACTACGCCCCATACGTAATAATCCAAAGGATTAAGGTCTGCGGAGCTAGGTGGCAATAGGTTCGGTGTCATATGGTCGGCCATCCAATCTTGTGTCGCCATTGCTTTATGTCAAGGAGCAGACTCTTGTTGAAAAATGTATGGTCTGCCTCCGCTTACATTGTCTATCCAAGGTTTCACTACCGTCTCCAAAACCTCGATGTATGCAGCAGAGTTCACTCGAAGTCTTTGAGTAAAAAAGTGTGGTGGCATAACATGTCCTTCGTTGCTGACAACACCTAAAACCATAAGAATTGCTGGAAATTTTGTGTGCATAGCAACAGGAACCCCTGTAGGATTTGCACCTAGCCATCTGTCATTTTTGCGATTGGTCTTTTGATCTTGGTCAAAATTTTTTTCGTCGGAAAAAAACCATAACATTTTGGGCGCCTCAGGGTGTTTGATTTTGTTTAAAAGACGTTTTGATCGGAGAACTTTCTGTTCCCGTGTTCGTTCCGACATGAACTGTCCTCTGCGCATCACGTAAGACTTATACCGAAGATCTTCGTGGACAACTCTACGAATAAGTCGCTCAGAAACATGAAGCTCACTCATTGATTTTGAAAAAATTCTGCAGATCGGACAGTGTCAGGACGTTGTTCATGCGTTTTGCATTTCGCAACCGATTCTGCATCGCCTCCTTATGTTTCCAATTCTTGTCGAACCTTATGCACAAATGAACGGGCGCAATTAAGAAAATTAGAGATCTCTAAATCTGTATGGTTCGCACATATAGCGAACCATACAGATTCGCACATATAGCGAACCATACAGATTTCTTCATTTCTTGAGTGATGTTGTAGTCCGCCATTTCTTATCTGAAAAGGAAAAAAATAAATAAAAAAAAAATTGGCGAAGATATAGTCACATTTATGCATGTCCTCAAATACCGTACGCACGCTGTATATACATATATTTATATATAAATATATATATATATATATATATATATATATATATATATATATATATATATATATATATATGCATATATATATATATATATATATATATATATATATATACTCGTATATATGTGTATATATATATATATATATATATATATGCATATATATATATATGCATATATATATATATATATATATATATATATATATATATATATATATATATATATATATATATATATATATATATATATATATATATATATATATATATACGAGGTGTGTTCAAAAAGTAAAGTGACTTTGTATTTTTAGGAAAAAATATTTATTTATTTGTCAATATTTATGTTGTCCCCTTCAAAATAATCAATACACTTGTGCCAACGCTTTTTCCAATCCTCGAAACACTCCTCATAAGCACTTTTAAGTATAGCCTTGAGCTCTTCCAGTGATTCAGTCTTTATCTCTTGAATTGTAGCAAATCTCCGTCCTTTCATAGGTCTCTTCAGTTTTGGTGAATATGGTGGCTGAGGCATGATTGTGATGTTGTTTTTGGCCAAAAAATTCTTGATCTTTGATCCATTTTTTCGATAGTGAAAAATCGCGGAGCATGAAAAACACTTCTAACCGTTACGCGACTATGAATATATATATATATATATATATATATATATATATATATATATATATATATATATATATATATATACATAGATATTGTCGCCTGCTACGGTTCGCGGCCAATAATTTTAATGTTCCGGGAAAGTGAAAACGCAATGTCTTTTGAATTAAATTAAAAGAGTTTATTTAATTACTTAAAAATGCACAATCACTTATGTGGTCTATTTCACAATTTTAATTTTTACTATTAAAATCTAACTTCCACTTGTCCATAAATTTCTATCGCAATTGTCTTCTAAGATCACTTCACAATCAACGAAAATCACTTTTCTATTACTCGAACAATATCGCTTTCCACACACTATCGCAGTTTTTATCGCGGTCGAATAAATGATCTCCCCATTCATTCAGCTCGACTTTATATAGGGTCTCCATCCGTTCAATGCATTTCTCGTACATTGGCGAATGCTCTATCGGAGTGGCGTTACTTTCAGATGTTGATCATGCTTGGTGGGTTCTCGTGGTTTCGAGTAAATTCATTTTGTTGATGTTTTTAATGGTTGTGAAAACAATTGCGACAGTAGCTCGCAGAATTCTTTGTACACGTAACACTGCCCCCACCTCAGTTCTTTTCGCCCCGAAAAGATGTGTCGCCAGTTGAAGTCAATTCTCCCTTGATGTGATATGGGGCAAGACGGTCCAGGTGCACGATTTTCATTTTGGCTCTTGGCTTACGATGTTCCTGTATTCGGTATACGACATCTTTGATTCGCTTTGTAACTCGGTATGGTCCTTCCCAATTATGTTGCAACTTTGGAGACCTACCCTTTCGCCGTTGCGGGTTATATAGCCACACCAAGTCATCTTGCTGGAAGCCAGTAGAATTTGACTTTAGATCATACCTGGTCTTCATGCGGTCAGTAGCCGATTCGAGGTGTTTTCGCACTGTCTGATGTATCTGGTTCAACCGTTGTCTTAGCTCACTTGCGTACTCCGAGATGGTTTGGGGTTTCTCGGGGGGTGTTCCGAACTTTATATGAGCTGGCAGACGAATAGTCTTTCCAAAAATGACTTTGGCTGGGGCTTGGCCCGTCGATGCATGTTCGGCAGCTCTGTACGCCATCAAAAATAGTGGGATGTGTCAGTCCCAGTCCCTTTGGTTCTGGTCAACCATCTTGGCCAGATGTTTATTGAGCGTGCCGTTGAAACGTTCGACTATTCCATCGGATTGGGAATGCAGCGGTGTTGTCCTCGTTTTCCGTATTCCCAGCAGCTCGCACATTTCGCTAAAAACCGAAGTTTAGACCTGGATCCGAATGTAGTTCACAAGGTACGCCGTACCTACTGACCCAATTTAACACTAGCTGTTCGGCTACAGTAGTTGCTTCCTCGTTGGGAATGGGGTAGCCCTCGGGCCACTGGCTGAAATAATTGGCTACAACCAGCGTGTATCGATTTCCCCATTCAGATTCAGGAAAGGGTCCTACGATGTCAACAGCAATCCTTTCAAATGGCACGCCCACGTTGTAGGTTTGCATTTGGCCTCTCAGCCGTCGCTTTGGACCTTTCACGGAAGCGCAAATCGTGCATCTACGGCACCAGTCCTCTACGTCTTCTCGAGCGTGCTAAGGTCTTGTTAACACCAAGGTGGCCTCCCGAGGATCCTTCGTGCATCTCTTTAACCACATCGTGGATTCGGCTTTTGGGAAGTATAGTTTGCATCCTATAGGAGCTGCCATCCGCCGTTTCCCATTTTCGCTTGAGTACACCACCCTCCACCTGAAGGGAGTTCCATTGTGCCCAATAGCTTTTCAGGGTTGCGCCATGCATTGAAACGTCCTTCCACTCAGGTCGCCCAGTTGTCTCCTTCCATACGAGCAATGGTCCAATGTCTTCATTGGCTAACTGGGCATTTCGAATTTCCTCCGATGACCAACCTTCATCGAGTTCGGCCGTTATCACTCGCAGATCAACGGTCGGCTGCGTTTCCTCAATCCGTTGGCAATGCTTGCAGTTAGCTGGACATGGTAGAGGAGATAGGGTGTCAGCATTGCCATGAACTCCGCCCTTGTGAAGTAGTGGTGGTCTCACTAGGTCCGGTTGGATAATCGATCGGGTTGCACTAGTGTCGCTTGTTATGGTGCAATGTTCTTCGTCAACTTGACCCGGAAGGCACAAGTCTGCTTCTCCGCGATGCAGTGTTGACACAGTGACGGGGGTGCTAGAGCCGTCGATCCTCCTAGCCAACGTCCGCCCCACGAAGTTGGCCCCCTCAGTTTGATGGGCTTCCATTCTAGGCTGCTGACTCGGTCTGGATCTCCACCATCCTGGACAATAGCTCCGTTTTTTTCGCTTCTTGCAGTCTCTTTGCAGGTGCCCCTTCTCACCACAATCCCAGCATCTAGGCGCACCATTTACCTGCGGCTCTCGCTCATTTTCCACGCGCTCACACCTGCACTCGTCTGCCACTACCTCACGGACTCGGGCAGTGGTACGAGTCGCATTTTTCGCTGCCTCGAAATTCAAACTATGCATCCTTAACCGTTTGCTTTTGAGCTAAACGAGCGGTTGTTGCAATTTCTGGTCCTCTAAGGCGCTGATGAATGCTTCTATTGCTGCGTCATCTCGATGTTCTGGGTCGTACTCTGGGTAAGCCAAAAGTGCTAGTCGCTCAATGTCTTGGGCTAGCTGCTGTAAGGTTTCGCCAGACTTCTGCATCCGATTCCGTAGCTGTGCCCGATAAATCTGCTTCAGATGGTCGCCTCCATAACGCATATCGAGCGCATTCAATATAGCAGACGGGTTTGAGTGTAAATCAATGGGGATAGTCTGCAAAAGCTCGGCCTCTTAGAACAAGAATTAATGCAGTTGCTCGTTCTTGCTCATTCCAGTGATTTATCCTAGCGGCGGCTTTAAACTGGATTTTGTAAATACTCCAGACCATTTGCCCATCGAATATTGGTGCTTGCACATATTTGGAGGTGCTTTGCGCTGCGGTTACAAGCGGGGCTGGTGAGGTGGTTACTATTGCCTTCGCTGCTTCCAATTTCTTTTTCACTTTTTCCATCTCATTGTTGATTCTCTCCTCGATCTGGTAAACCTTTTGCTCGACGCATTTAATTTGCTTGTTCAGACTACCGAGCTCCGCTTTTATTTCCGTTGACTGTTTTTGGAAATCTGCCTTGATTTCGATCGCTTGTTGGTCCAGCTTCGCTGATTGTTCATTTAACTTCGCAGTTAAACTGGGTGACTGTTCATTTAGCTTCGCAGTTAAACTGGATGACTGTTCACTTAGCTTCGCTGATTGTTCATCTAGCTTCGCAGTCAGACTGGATGACATCAGCATTAACATTTGCATTAGTGCATCTTCTGGTTCCTTTTGATTTTGGCGTCTCTGCGTCTCCCTTAAGCTCCGCCATAGTAAATTCATTTATTTTTATTATTTCGGCTTTTAGTTATTTGTTTTTTTTTTTATTTCCACCAGTTTCCACGTTACATTTCACTATTGTGCATTTTTTTTTTCTTTAAAAGTTTTTCACTTTCAAAATTTTCTTTCTCACTTCTCGACACCACTGTCGCGTTTTACGGTTCGCGGCCAATAATTTTAATGTTTCGGGAAAGTGAAAACGCAATGTCTTTTAAATTAAATTAAAAGAGTTTATTTAATTACTTAAAAATGCACAATCACTTATTTAACTATTTCACAATTTTTAATTTTCACTATTAAAAGTCTAACTTCCACTTGTCCATAAATTTCTATCGCAATTGTCTTCTAAAATCACTTCACAATCAACGAAAATCACTTTTCTATTGCTCGATCAATATCGCTTTTCTATTCGCTCCACACTTTCGCAGTTTTTTACTATCGCGGTTCTAATGAATGATCCCCCCATTCATTCAGCTCACCTTTATATAGGGTCTCTACCCATTCAACCCATTTCTCGTGCATCGGCGAATGTTCTGCCGAGAGGTACCTGGTATATTCGAGCAGCTTAATGAATGGACTGACGTCACTTTCAGATGTTGATCATGCTTGGTGGGTTCTCGTGGTTTCGAGTAAATTCAGGTTCTTAATGGTTGTGAAAACAATTGCAACAGTAGCTCGCAGAATTATTCGTGCATGTAACAATATATATATGTGTATACATATATCGAGTTATTCCTTAATTCAGGTCGTTTTTTCTCGTAGATGCCGTGAACTGCATATTTCATGCAGTAGTGATTTCGTGGCTTCATTATTAGATACTACAATTTTTTAAAGATTAGATTTTAGACCATCTTCAGTCAAAAACTGAGCTTCATTAGTAATCAACAAGTTGGTTAAAAGTACATAAAAATGATCGGCATATAAATAATAACTTGAAATGGACAACCAAAGAGAGCATTATCGGCATATTTTATTATTTTACTTCCGAAAGGGCAAAAATGCGGTGCAAGCTCGACAGAAATTGTGTGAAGCTTATGGCGAGGACTGCCTTACTGAACGCCAGTGTCAGCGTTGGTTTGTTCGATTTCGTTCGGGAAATTTTCATGCTGTAAAATGCACCACGTACTGGTCGTCCAACCACTACTGATGGCGACAAAATAAAGGCATTAATCGAAACTAATCGGCGTATGAAAACTCGAGAGATAGCAGAGAAGCTCGACATATCCAATTCACACGTTTATTTGAATTTACAACAGCTTGGTTACGTAGACAACGTGACGTTTGGGTTCCTCACGAATTATAGGAAATCTACCTCACCAAACGCATTTACATATGCGTTTCTTTGTTGAATCGTGACCAAAACGACACATTTCTAAAACAAATCATAACGGGTGAAAAAATATGGATTGTTTACGATAACGTAGCCCGAAAACGATCATTGACCAAGCAAGATGAGCCCCCACAATCGACATCTAAAGCCAATATTCACCAGACGAAGATTATGCTTTCTGTGTGGCCGGATTACAAGGGTATAGTCTACTTTGAGCTGCTTCCAAGAAATCAAACTATTGATTCGAATGTCTACTGTCGTCAATTATCGAAAATGAACGAAGAAATCAAGAAAAAAATACCCTGAACTGGCCGATTGCAGAGGCGTGATGTTCCATCGTGTTCACGCCAGATCCCACACCTCTTTGATAACTCGTCAAAAATAAATGGAGCTCAATTGGGAACTTATGCCACATCAACCCTATAGCCCTGACTTAGAACCATCAGACTATCATTTGATTTGCTCCCTTCAAAACCATTCGGATGTTCAAAATGAGTTGGATTAGTTCTTCGCTTCTAAAAACCAACGCTTCTTGGAACGTGGATTTTTTCAAAATACCGAATGATGGCAAAAAGTCATCCAACAAAATGGTCAATATGTTCTTGATTAATATTAGCTGTTAATATATATATATATATATATATATATATATATATATATATATATATATATATATATATATATATATATATAATTATATATTATATTATTACATGTACAAATAATTCTGCGAGCTACTGTCGCAATTGTTTTTACAACAATTAAGAACATCAACAAAACGAATTTACTCGAAACCACGAGAACCTAACAAGCATGAACAACATCTGAAAGTGAGTCACTGCTCCATTCATTCATGCTGGAATGTTCCCGCTAATTCACCAATGTACGAGGACTGAGTTGAATGATTAGACACCCTATATAAAGGCGAGCTGAATGAATGGGGGGATCATTCATTACAACCGCGATAGAAAACTGCGATACGTGAAGTACAGGCGATATTGATTGTTTGAGTGTGAAGTGATTTTAAGTAGACAATTGCGATAGAAATTTATGGACAAGTGGAAGGTAGAATTTTAATAGTGAAAATTAAAGTTGTGAAATTGTTAGTAAAGTGATTGTGCATTTTTAACGAATTAAATAAACTCTTTTAATTTAATTTAAAAGACATTGCGTTTTCACTTTCCCGGAACATTAAATTATTGGCCGCGAACCATAACACGCGACAATATATATATATATATATATATATATATATATATATATATATATATATATATATATACAGGTAGCGTCATCAAAATCCAGAAAGATCGCGCAGTTTATAATAATTTATTAATTATACACTAACATTTACCAAAAAATTATTATATTGTAATTTTAGGTATTCTCCTTAAATTTATAACTCAATGTAACCCCCGCTTGCTTCCATCACCGCTTCAATTCTCCGTCTGAATCGCGAGCAAACCTTCTTTAATTGCTCTAGTTGTAAATTGATGGATGCTGCTTCAATAGCGGCCTGTAGGGATGCCACATTAGAATGTCTGGACTTGTTAGTAACCCGCTCGATAATGCTCCACACGTAATAGTCCAGTCCTAAAGTCGAGTGTCATCAATTGAACGATCCGGCGCTTGGTGCGACTATATGCCTCTGCCTTTTGACCATGCTCACCACCTGTGCAATCGCATCAATGATGCAGCGTCCTGCTCTAAAGCCGGACTGCCGAGGAGATAGGTCCCCAGCACCACGAATCGCGTTAATGAGTTTTCCCTTGATGAGTTTCTCTAGCATTTTCCCAACCGTGTCTAGCATGCATAACAGGCGGTATGTATACGACGATCCGGAATTTCTCTTCCTCTTGCTGATCAGCACGAGCCTCGCCACCTTCCATCGTACCGGGAAAACCCTGTCCCGTAGGCAAGCGTTGAATGCGCTGAGCAGCTAGTCAGGACAATGGTGATAGACACGTTGCAACATCTCAGCTGAAACACCATCTGGGCTTGGATTTTGTTTTTAACCGGCTGTGTGAAGAGTGGGCACTCGATTGCTTTTTCACTGTGGACTACGTCAAGACGGACGGGATAGGCACGAAAGAGTGCCCGCCCTATATCGTTCGTCCATCTTTTCTGCTTCAGGTTTGAAAGGCACCAAGCTTCCGCATAACTAGCTTGTAGCCAGGCCCCACGGATCTTTGTTTACATTGTCCACTAGATCTTGCCAGCAGCGAGCTTTGCTGTTGATCATGAGCCAACTTATAAGCTAATAACCGGTTGCATGTCTCGTCACGGTTCCGTGACCGTTGAGGTTTGCCGTTGATCATGAGTTTTCCAAGGGATTCCCGGGCCAACTTATATGCTCATACCCGTTTGCATGCCTCGCCACGGTTCCGTGGCCGTTGAGCCTCAACCCAAAGCCTGTGACACTCGCCTCGCTTTCAGCGATTTCTGGGGGCTTGCCGTGCCGAGGTTTTCGACGGGGCATAGAAGCGGTGCAAGCAGTCGTGATGATGCTCATTGTTGAGATCTCTCCTTTCTTCTTTTATCCCGATCCCCTTCGATTGGGTTAGAAGCTATTATTTTATTGATCTTTGCTGGCGGAGCTACCTGCGCATGCCCTTTTGTCTTAGCCCTCAGCGCTTCTTTAGCCTTCTGGTCCTCTTCAGCCTTTAACCAGCTCCTGTTCTAACGGCAGTTTGCGCATCACCCGGCTAACCGCTCCTTATATTTCTCGCAGGACATCTACATAGTACCAACCATCGGTACGTTTTACTGACAGAGCCTGCCTTCGTGGTTTACGCCATGGCTTACACTCCTCTCCAATTTTTTTCTTCTTTGGGAACTGCTTACTTTTCCCGTCGTTGGTAGGAGCTTTTTGGTTACCTTAGATAAAATTGTCTGGAAAACCTTGTATGGCATTGTGCGCTCCTTGGAGACCTCATCCCACCTTCTCTTTACTCTGTCACCTTCAATTGGGGTACAGGCTACCCTTTAATAATAGTTAATAGAGTTAATGTAGGCTCAGCTTTAAGCACCTCCTCTGCCCTTATCCACGTTCGCCCTAAATGCCCAATTCGGTCAGGAGTTCTTCCAACTCCAGAACATCATCCATGAAATCCTTGCTGATGTTCTTTTGGGGATTGCAAGAAGCAATCATTGTTTTCAGAACCGTTCTTGCCGTACAAATAACCTGTTGTTTGAACCGTTCTAGAGCGATTGAACTACGCAGCGCCTCCTCTGGAGGTAGACTCTCAACATTTGCGTCCCTTACATCAAGTGCTATCGTTGTCGTTGGAGCAACATTAGGCACTAGCGCAATTTTGATCTCATCCGATCTTCGGTTTTCCTCTGCCTTTTTCTTCTGCTGACGCAAATTTTTCCGATTTCTGGTCCTCTTGGACAGAGCGCTCCAGCGCATGTATGTCCGTATATGTCCGCCTGATCTTTTTCTGTCCTCAATTTGATTTATTTCCATCAAAACGCTATTTGTTTTCATTTTTGACATATATATATATATATATATATATATATATATATATATATATATATATATACATATATATATATATATATATATATATATATGTATATATATATATATATATATATATATATATATATATATATATACATACATATATATATATATATATATATATATATATATATATATATATGTATATATATATATATATATATATATATATATATATAACTGTATATATATATATATATATATATATATATATATATATATATATATATATATATATAGTAAGCTGCTCCCTTCTTCAGTGTCAGTTATTTTCTGATGTTACAGGGGCTTTTCAGGGATATTTATACTAAGAGAAACCAAGTTCTAATTGCATAAGGTTCAATTACTATAGGATTTTATTACCTGCCTACCTGTCCTAATCTTTCATTGGATCTAATTACTTAGCCTCTTATTACTCAGTTTAGCTACTGAAGATTTAATGTTGCTCATGTTTCCTCGTCTCATCGTCAATTGTGCCGCTCGAATCTTATTTTGACCGTTCGTCTTGTTTGTCCACTATGTATATGCTTTATCACAGTTTTTGCATTTAATTTTGTAGTTACCAGACTTCTTCTCTTTCTTCTTACTGTCCTTTGCACTCCTTAGTTGGAATTGGGCGCTGCTTGAAATTAGCTAGATGTAAACTTGCTTAAGTAATCTGTTTAAGCCTCCTGTTCCCCGCAGGGGGAATGCAGGTCGACAAGAGCACTCTTCGAAGCTAGCATTCTTTGGGGAGTTCCGCCCCCACATACCCGAGGAAATTCCCGCAGGGGGAATGCCGGTCGACAAGCCCACTCTTGGAGGCTAGCATTCTTTGGGGAGCGCCGCCCTCACGGACCCGAGGATATGGGGGGCGCCGTGAGGTTCCCTTCTGGGATGACAGGTAACGACCCTGATTGGAACTGGACTACGCTTTGGACAACGAACTGGAATTGATGCTTTGGGCTGGCGGATGTGATGGTTTGGACCTAGTTACTTTGCACAGTAGCGCCGAGGTAAATCTCGTGTGAACGGCTCCAATTCAACTATCATACCGTCTCCGCCCCGATAAAACCTTGGCAGGCCTCGGAGTACGTTCGAAATTCGCACCATTGGGTCGGTGGTGTAGGTTCGGTTGAGACGGACTCCCGATTAGCGCTGGTCTGGCTCTGAGCACTTGTCCCCATAAGTGCTTTTGCCAACCCTCGCATGGCCTCCCTGCTCTGCAAAGATAATCATGGGACCAAAAAGGCGGCTACACACACGAACGGAGATAGCGGCTCCGAGGGGAGGCCCAATAAAACTGGAGCAAAACAAAGGAAGGAAGGAAGAGGCACCTGATGGGCGTGGAGCACCAGATCACGGGTTCCAGACAGTGCTTACAAAAGGAGCGAAGAAAGCCGCAAAGAAACTACTTCAAAAAGTGCCAGAAAGTAAAGTTCGCACGGACGCCCAACAAGAAAAAAGACCTGATGCAAAACAGGAGAGAAAGAAGCCCTGACGAAGACCCCGGCAGCAGGCACTGCTCGTAAAGCCCCAAGATGGCCGATCCTATGCGGAGGTACTGCGGGACATCAGGGGCAACGTGAGGCCCGAAGACACCAATACTACCATTACTGGTCGAATTCGGAGCAGAGGCTGGCAATAAAGACGCATTCTGTGATGCAGTAACGAAAGTCCTCGGCAAAAGCGCAACTATAGCCCCGCTCGAGCCGATGGCAACGATCGAAACGAGACATTGACTACGTGACGGATCTGGCCGAGGTAGAAGAGGCCATCAAAAGGGAGTTCCCTAGCGTGGGAAGGATCAAAGCGAGACTGACACCAGAAACAACAGGGGACAACGCATGGCCATAGTTGACTTGACCGAAAAGGATGCCGAACAATTCCTGAACAAGGGCAAAGTGCAAATAGGGTGGGCTGTCTGTAGGATACGGCGAAGAGCAATGCCTCTTCAATGTTTCAAATGCCTTGGTTATGGTCACATGAAAGCTGACTTCTTGCTGCTGAGTGAGCAACACAATAACAAAAGTCCTGGTACTGCCGCTATCTGGGTTCGGAACAGTGACTTTCAAGCGAAGAGTTGTGGACGGGGGGATGGTTTCGTGTGGGTTCGGTGCTCAGGGACCACCTTCTTTAGTGTGTACCTAATGCCTAACGAATCGATATCATCTTTCCAAGCCAAGCTTAATGCTTTAGAGGGCGCTGTCTCGAACGCAGAGGGCAAAGTGCTCGTTGGGGGTGACTTCAACGCGAAAGCAATCGAAGGGGGCATGCCTCAGACGGATCCGCGGGGAAAACGAATCCTGGAAATGGCGGCCAGGACGGCCCTCGTCGTACTAAACTCCGGAAATACGCCGACTTTCCGCCGTATTGGCTGTGAGGGAACCATACCGGCCGTGACATTCGCTTCGGAGTTGTAATGATTTTAAAATTTCGTGCGAACGCGGAACCGACCTCTCATCGGTTCTAGACGTTAAGTCTGAGTAGTGCCAACGGATGGTACCAACCGGTCAACCAATCCGTGCACCGTAACCCATTCACGCGGTGGCTGCTTGTCGGCCAGCTAGATCGGAGAGGATTTCGGTCGCGGGTCTCCGAATGAGTTACGCTCATTTAAAATATTCAGCCACCTGTACACGCCCGTTTTCAAACGCGTTACAAAAACAAAACCATACGGAGAGGAAACCTATTCTACGTTACTCCGTATTTCTTCATTAACCAGTCAAAAGTACAAAATCTAATTTTTATTTCGCGTTCCCGAATTTCCGACGCGGTACCGAAAAGTATACTACGTTAACTCATCCCGACGAAAGCTACTCTAATAAAACGGCAAAACAACAAAGGTACCGCGTACCGCGCGCAACGCGAAACCGACTTCAGCGGATTTTCTCAAACCCTACCCTCGCGACGGCATACTTACCCTGCACCTCATTTCCCGCTGAAAAGCAGAACAACTGGAAAGGAAAGTCGTGTTTTAATTAGCAATTCATGTTATATAAATGTTTATTCAAAAATATAAATATGATTTAATATTTCCTTTCTTAATCCATACGATTTGAATCTTAATTACATAACTCAGATTAATTTTACTTTATTAGGGTATATAGCATTAGTACATTCAGTTGCTGGAATCAAGCAGCGAATACATTTTAAAAGTCTTTGGATTTTATCAAGTTCGTAAGGAAAAGTCGTTTTGTTCACATTTGATTTTTAGTTGTTAGATTTTTGTTTTCTATTCATTTCCATGAAAAAGACAGCAGCAGCGTCTATTACTTAAAAGAATGTTAGCAAGCTTAGATTTTTACTAAGGTTTCTTATTTTCTCAGCGCTAATTATTCTTTAGATGAAATGACGAATGTGATTTTGGGTAAGTGCATCTAGTTTAGAATATCAAATATGTATTCAACAATTTTAACTACTTCCTAAACCTAACTGTTAATGATTACCTACTATGGGGATTTGTCTTGTTATACAAATTTGAATTCACTATTCTGTTTGATCGGTATGTTTGATGTACATAATTTATAGAAATTTTCATTGATTCCTTTAAAGGCAAAAGGGTATTTTCGTTAATTCCTTCTCACTTATTGGATCAATCTGTACCTAGACTAGCTCGAGGGTAGAAGATACCAAAACAAACCAAAAATCATCGACAATTAATTTGCTATGTCCCTCAAACCAAATGTAAGGATGGCATTGGCTTCAATAGAGTGTGAAAGATTATTCAGGATATGTTCGATGCAAAGCGATAAAAAAGAAATTATCCACATAGTTGTAATCATATATTTTGAATAATAGGCGAGCAAATTATGCAGGTTAAATGAATGTAAATGCTAGTCATGTTATGGAATGCAGACTTCTTATTGGTTATGGAATATATTTATATTAGTAGGCACAAATCAAATCCATTTTAAATATTGACTAAATTAGTTTCAATTGTATTGCCAAGCCACCAATACAGTTGGGAAATTATTTTTCGCTAAACAGACTAGGTTGCACTGTTGCATCTGCTGTTTCTATCTCTCCATATTGTAAGAGATTGACACAGGTTTTTATGCATAAATAACTTAATCTTACAGTGCACACTTAACCTTAATTCACAACACTTTTACATCTAATAATAAGCTCAATTACTCTAATAAGGGTACTTTTAAAGGCGTTATCCTCATTGTAAGCAAGCATTCTGCCCTCGAATGTTTCCTTTAATATTGCAGAGAAATGTCAAATCAATGCACTTTTGTGCTGATGCATTCAGTGACGGTTATTTTTTTGTACAATAGGAGCTTAATAGAATAAATAGCACGCACTGAACAACATGATCATTAATTCAGGTGAAAACATATCACGGAATCGGTGTGCAAAGAAACCCAAACAAAATATGGAAATAAATTGAGCAATTAAAGCAATGACAGAGAAGAAATATATGAAAGTAAATTCCAGGATGGAAATCATCCTACATTAACATTTTCACGGCCGCGTTTCCCCAAATTTCTTTTGTTGTCGTAGCTAAGCCTTCGGCATAACAGTATAATACCTCCATTAATAGACATTTATCGCCCAAAGTTGTATTTTCTTCCAACAATAGGTGCGGCGGCAGAAATTTCGATGAGGATATAATTTTTGTAGTTTCAGTTTCCGCACCTTTGAATATTAACTGGTATTGTTTGAAGGTTTCCGACTGCTTCAATAAATTAATTATTTCAGCCATATGCTGCGCTGCATTCATTCCCCTATTTTATGCGGCGATTTTTCTTCATTCTTTCCTGTGTTTTCCTTTAGAGATTTAACCGTCGTCTTGTTCGTGTCCGAAACCTATTGACTACAGGCAGCTTCAAATCATCTGGCTCCTCGTTTCCAATCTCGTCAACATCTAATTTCACCGGAACATCCTCCTGGGTGGCGGCCACTACTTCACATACATGCAGCTTGCGACGATGGCGACTGTGGTGGATGCATTTGGTTAGATTTGGTTATAGTTTGAATCGAACTGAACATCATACCTTGTGTCCGCATACAAACTTCCTGCTTCTGGAGTGGCTGATTATCAAAATCGGCTGCGCAACTTAAGTTCACCGATTTTAGCAATATGCGTAAATAGCAACCGCGCGACTCACAACCACACTCTGCCGCCATGTGGCTGTCAATTTTTCCTTTTGACATCCCACGACAAAAGTGACGTGGGATGCGCAACCGTCACAACCGACATGAGATGCCAAGCCACTTGGTGGCAAGGTGTGTTAGTAAGTCGCCAGCGGCGTCACAAGACTCATTACAGAGTCCTTAGTACGGAGGATACACAACTGGAAAGTATTAGAGGACTACTCAGCCAGTGATCATCAGTGCATTCTGCTTGGGTAAGCGATATTGTCTCCCAACGTCCGTGCTCTCGGCCTTCTACAATTGGATGGAACATCGGAAGGATGGACGTCGAGAGGTTCGTCGAGGTGCTCACGGCAGGTGCACCGCTGCAGGGAGATCCGGAGGGGACGGAAGAACTGGCAGCTCAAGACGTGGTGAACTCAACTATGAGCATCATTACGAATACTTGCAAAGCTTCTATGCGCCGTCGAAAAACCCGGCACGGCAAGCCCCCAGTGTACTGGTGGTCAACTGAAATCGCTGAAAAGCGAAGGGAGTGTCACAAGCTTCGACGTGAGGCTCAACGGGCGCGGAACGGTGACGAGGCATGCAACTGGGTGGTAGCATATAAGTCGGTCAGGAAATGCCTTCGCAAACTGATCAACAGTAGCAAGGCTCGCTGCTGGCAAGACCTAGTGACAATGTGAACAAGGATCTGTGGGGCCTAGGCTACAAGCTGGTCATGCGGAAACTTGGTGCCCTATGGAAGCCTTGTATACATGACGCGGAAAAGATGGACGCGATAGTGCGGGGACTCACTGACGCGATTCGTGCTTCTGGGGACCTATCTCCTCAGCAGTACGGCTTTAGAGCAGGACGTTCTACCATTGATGCGATTGCAGAGGTGGTGAACGCGGTCCAAAAGGCAGAGGCATATAGTCGCACCAAGCGACGGATCGTCCTGTTGGTGACACTCGACGTCAGGAACGCCTTCAACTCCGCTAGATGGGTGGATATTCTGGATACGCTGGAAAACTCTTCTCAAGTTCCAGAATATCTAATGCGGCTTTTGAGGAACTACCTAAAGGACCGAAGCCTGCTCTACGACACGACACAGGGCCAACGAAGAATGGAAATTACATCGGGTGTTGCCCAGGGATCTATCTCTGGTCCGGACCTGTGGACCGTGTCTTACGACGGGCTACTGAGACTTGAGATGCCAGATGAGTCGCGCTTGGTCGGCTATGCGGATGATGTTGCGGCTCTGGTCGCCGGACGCACCGTTGAACAAGCGCAACTTAGGCTAGGTATGCTAATACGCCGAGTGAGGGACTGGATGACTGCTCGCGGGCTCAGTTTAGCACTGGAGAAAACCGAAGTGGTCATCTTGACAAAAAAGAGAATCCCTAGAGTAAGGATGATCAGTATTGGCGACTTACGAATCGAATCGAAGCCAGCGGTGAAGTACCTGGGGCTACTGATCGACTCAAGGATGAGTTTCTCTGAGCAAATCAGGGCAACGGCTGAGAAGGCTTCTTCGGGAATATCGGCTCTGAGTCGACTTATGGCCAACGTAGGGGGACCCAGCCCATCAAGAAGACGCTTCTTGATGAGTGCTGTAGGGTCAGTGCTACTATACGGAGCAGAGGAGGAGAAGAGGAGCACTGAGAATTGCATCTTCGTATCCAACAGTCTCTGACTCGGCGGTGAGAGTTATTGCAGGCGTGATACCTGTCGCCATCCTTGCTAGAGAGCGCTGCGCTATTTACCTGCGCCGAAACGAGGATGCGAGGGAGATGGTTGTCCGTGAAGAGAGACAGCGCTCTCTCAACGATTGGCAGCAGTCTTGGCGGAATTGCACGAAGGGAAGGTGGACTGCGCGCCTCATCCCGGATGTCAGACCGTAGCTGAATCGAAGGCATGGTGAGACTGACTTCTATCTGACCCAGCTTTTGAGCGGGCATGGGCGTTTTCAGTCTTACCTGCACAAGATCGGTAAGTCACGGTCTTCCGATTGTCGGTTTTGCCCAGGAGAGGAGAACAATGCCTGTCACACATTTTTTGCGTGTACAAAATGGGTCAGGCTGGGAAGGGAACTCTACAGGGAAACGGGAGAGCTCACCCCGGATAATATAGTTGCGTGATGCTCGAATCGGTTGACAAATGGAACCAGGTGGCACATTATGCTCGGGCAGTCCTAAAATGCAAAAGGGACACACAGCAGCCGGAGGCGCTGGGGTTGGGGGATCCCTCTTCTGACATTTCCTTTTTCCTCCCGCTAGGAAAGGGACTCGCCGGCTTGAAGGCGCCCCACGGCGTAACAAAACGAGACCTGGCCCGAAGTAATGTGTCAAACGGTTCCAGGCTGGGGTCTCAGGTTGACAGGGCAGGTGTTTAGTGTCCCACACTCTGTGCATAAATAGCATTCACCTCCCTACCACAAAAAAGCCTCCTGTTAGATCCGAATTTACAACCACTGATCTTTGCTGTTCTCTTTTTTTTGCCTTATGCTTTGAGTATAGAGCGTAGTAAACCTATCCCGTGTTCTTATTGCTTCGATCTTCTTCATTCCTAAGATTGTCCTAGCTTCATACCCGTTCGTCTTCGCTATGTCTAGGATGTACTCGTATGAGTAATTTATTTCCTTCAATCGGTTTTCCATGCTCAATGGTACTGACAGCATTCTATGTATCCAAGCTCGGGATGATGCCATTTTTTGTGAGTATGCATGTTTTGGTGTCCTTGGTACGATCTTTTGAGTGCTTGTCATTTTTCGGTATATGCCCAGTTCTAATTTGCCGCTAGCACTTAAAATTTTCAAGTCGAGGAAAATTAGTTCATTTCTGTGTTTTTTCCTGCTTATATATATATATATATATATATATATATATATATATATATATATATATATATATATATATATATATGTATATATATATATATATATATATGAATATATATATATATACATATATATATATATATAGAGTATATATATATATATATATATATATATATATATATATATATATATATATATATATATATATATATCTATATATATATAAATGAACTAATTTTCCTCGACTTGGAAATGTCAGAAGAGGGATCCCCCAACCCCAGCGCCTCCGGCTGCTGTGTGTCCCTTTTGCATTTTAGGACTGCCCGAGCATAATGTGCCTCCTGGTTCCATTTGTCAACCGATTCGAGCATCACGCAACTATATTATCCGGGGTGAGCTCTCCCGTTTCCCTGTAGAGTTCCCTTCCCAGCCTGACCCATTTTGTACACGCAAAAAATGTGTGACAGGCATTGTTCTCCTCTCCTGGGCAAAACCGACAATCGGAAGACCGTGACTTACCGATCTTGTGCAGGTAAGACTGAAAACGCCCATGCCCGCTCAAAAGCTGGGTCAGATAGAAGTCAGTCTCACCATGCCTTCGATTCAGCCACGGTCTGACATCCGGGATGAGGCGCGCAGTCCACCTTCCCTTCGTGCAATTCCGCCAAGACTGCTGCCAATCGTTGAGAGAGCGCTGTCTCTCTTCACGGACAACCATCTCCCTCGCATCCTCGTTTTGGCGCAGGTAAATAGCGCAGCGCTCTCTAGCAAGGATGGCGACAGGTATCACGCCTGCAATAACTCTCACCGCCGAGTCAGAGACTGTTGGATACGAAGATGCAATTCTCAGTGCTCCTCTTCTCCTCCTCTGCTCCGTATAGTAGCACTGACCCTACAGCACTCATCAAGAAGCGTCTTCTTGATGGGCTGGGTCCCCCTACGTTGGCCATAAGTCGACTCAGAGCCGATATTCCCGAAGAAGCCTTCTCAGCCGTTGCCCTGATTTGCTCAGAGAAACTCATCCTTGAGTCGATCAGTAGCCCCAGGTACTTCACCGCTGGCTTCGATTCGATTCGTAAGTCGCCAATACTGATCATCCTTACTCTAGGGATTCTCTTTTTTGTCAAGATGACCACTTCGGTTTTCTCCAGTGCTAAACTGAGCCCGCGAGCAGTCATCCAGTCCCTCACTCGGCGTATTAGCATACCTAGCCTAAGTTGCGCTTGTTCAACGGTGCGTCCGGCGACCAGAGCCGCAACATCATCCGCATAGCCGACCAAGCGCGACTCATCTGGCATCTCAAGTCTCAGTAGCCCGTCGTAAGACACGGTCCACAGGTCCGGACCAGAGATAGATCCCTGGGCAACACCCGATGTAATTTCCATTCTTCGTTGGCCCTGTGTCGTGTCGTAGAGCAGGCTTCGGTCCTTTAGGTAGTTCCTCAAAAGCCGCATTAGATATTCTGGAACTTGAGAAGAGTTTTCCAGCGTATCCAGAATATCCACCATCTAGCGGAGTTGAAGGCGTTCCTGACGTCGAGTGTCACCAACAGGACGATCCGTCGCTTGGTGCGACTATATGCCTCTGCCTTTTGGACCGCGTTCACCACCTCTGCAATCGCATCAATGGTAGAACGTCCTGCTCTAAAGCCGTACTGCTGAGGAGATAGGTCCCCAGAAGCACGAATCGCGTCAGTGAGTCCCCGCACTATCGCGTCCATCTTTTCCGCGTCATGTATACAAGGCTTTCGTAGGGCACCAAGTTTCCGCATGACCAGCTTGTAGCCTAGGCCCCACGGATCCTTGTTCACATTGTCCACTAGGTCTTGCCAGCAGCGAGCCTTGCTACTGTTGATCAGTTTGCGAAGGCATTTCCTGACCGACTTATATGCTACCACCCAGTTGCATGCCTCGTCACCGTTCCGTGCCCGTTGACCCTCACGTCGAAGCTTGTGACACTCCCTTCGCTTTTCAGCGATTTCAGTTGACCACCAGTACACTGGGGGCTTGCCGTGCCGGGTTTTTCGACGGCGCATAGAAGCTTTGCAAGTATTCGTAATGATGCTCATAGTTGAGTTCACCACGTCTTGAGCTGCCAGTTCTTCCGTCCCCTCCGGATCTCCCTGCAGCGGTGCACCTGCCGTGAGCACCTCGACGAACCTCTCGACGTCCATCCTTCCGATGTTCCATCCAATTGTAGAAGGCCGAGAGCACGGACGTTGGGAGACAATATCGCTTACCCAAGCAGAATGCACTGATGATCACTGGCTGAGTAGTCCTCTAATACTTTCCAGTTGTGTATCCTCCATATTAATGGCTCCCAGGCGAATGTCACGTCGGGTATGGTTTTTTCACAGCCAATACGTCGGAAGGTCGGCGTATTTCCGGAGTTTAGTACGACGAGGGCCGTCCTGGCCGCCATTTCCAGGATTCGTTTCCCCGCGGATCCGTCTGAGGCATGCCCCATTCGATTGTTTTCGCGTTGAAGTCACCCCCAACGAGCACTTTGGCCTGTGCGTTCGAGACAGCGCCCTCCAAAGCATTAAGCTTGGCTTTGGAAAGATGATATCGGCTCGTTAGGCGTAAGGTACACACTAAAGAAGGTGGTCCCTGAGCACCGAACCCACACGAAACCATCCCCCGTCCACAACTCTCCGCTTGAAAGTCACTGTTCTGAACCCATAATGCAGGACTTTTATCATGGTGTTGCTCACTAAGCAGCAAAAAGTCGGCTTTCATGTCCCTCGCAAACTGCTCAAGCAGATTTTGGGCGGTTGAACTGCGGTGTAGGTTTAGCTGCAGAATTTTGCCTTGGCTAGGGCTTCCTGGAACACCCGGCATTTTCCTGATCCCAAGACGTGTCCAAAATCATGTCTTGGATCAGCATCCTTGCAAAGAATACAGTTTACCTCCTTTGTACACTCTTTTCTTTTATGTCCCATTTCACCGCATTTGTAACACAAGGAACTTCTATCGGGTCGTTTGCATACTTGGGTGGTGTGGCCACAGCCAAGGCATTTAAAACATTGAAGAGGCGTTGCTCTTTGCCGTATCCTACAGACAACCCACCCTCTGTTTTTCGTACGTCTTCACCGTCATTGTGTTATTCGTCGTTTTTGTCATGGTTAGTACAGCTCTCGATGTACTGTTGACATCGTGGCTGTAACCGCTGGTTGCGTCGTCGTTGTTATTGTTTTTTATTTCTTATTTTAGTTTTTTTTTATCTTTTTAAGTGTTTTTGGTTCCTCCAGTTTTATTGGGTCCCCCCTCGGGGCCGCTATCTCCGTTCGTGTGTGTAGTCGCCTTTTTGGTCCCATGGTTATCTTTGCAGAGCAGGGAGGCCATGCGAGGGTTGGCACAAGCCCTTATAGGGACAAGTGCTCAAAGCCAGACCAGCGCATATCGGGAGTCCGTCTCAACCGAGCCTACACCACCAACCCAATGGTGCGAATTTCGAACGTACTCCGAGGCCTGCCAAGGTTTTATCGGGACGGAGACGGTATGATAGTTGAATTGGAGCCGTTCACACATGAGTTTTACCTCGGCGCTACTGTGCAAAGCAACTAGGTTCAAACCATCATATCCGCCAGCCCAAAGCATCAATTCCAGTTCGTTGTCCAAAGCGTAGTCCAGATCCAATCAGGGTCGTTACCTGTCATCCCAATTGGTGTAGTGTTCAAATTGCTAGATACGGTGCACATGCAGTTCGATATGTGACTGTCCTTAATTGAAAATGTTGAATTGGTTCGATTTGGTTGAACCACCGCCGTTGGAAGTGCTGATCTTTTTCATTTATGAATATTTAGCAATACATCTTTTCAATGTCGGCTGCAATTACGTAACTATGCCGCCTCCACCGCATTAAAAGATGGAGTAGATTTCCTTGAATGGTGTGCCCGGCATGAAGAAGATCTAGTAAGGACTTTCCCTTGGAACCCTTTTGGGATGCGTTGGATGCCACCCTAAGTTTAGTGGTACTACTCCTCTCTTTCCCACAGCATGGTGCGGCAGATAATAGGCCGTAGTCACCTTCACACGATCTGCAGATACTGTTGACAAGCTGGGTTACCTGCCAATCAGTGTTCTAGTCGCCGGAATCTTATGTAAGCGACTTTTTGTGTCACCAATGATAGATAACAAATGTACATTGTTTTTGAATGGCATGCTCACAGAGCACCTTCATGATGGCTGCCGGTAAACGGTCTGTATTAAATGAGCTTCATTAGCTTTCTCTTCGTTTGCAAGGTGTCTTGTTTCTCGAAGTTCCTATGTTGCCCAAAACTTCCGTACCGATTCCTCCAGGCCTTGATAGGAAACAAAAGCACATCATGACGTCGATAGTTTGCTTGGAACGGCTCTCCGATGAGAATGTCTATGGTTGACGGTACGTTGGATTTTGGATCCACTAGATCATCAACCGTCAATCCCTTCGGAATCGTCAAAGGCATTTTGTTACACGGTAACGGTGCAGTAATCGTTGTGAGGATAAGTGGTTTGAACACAATCTCTTCGTATTACCCAGATTCAGACTCGACAACAGTTGTAACTTTGTTTCTCCTCTTGACGTGACATTCTCCATGGCACCAATGCCACTGATTCGAAACTTGGCACTTCTGCGTGTGGCTTGTAAAAGTTGAACAGCTGCTTGGCTTATAACAGACAGCTGTGCGTTACGAAACGTTATATATTTTCCATCTGGACGGCGTATTTTTATGTATGCTGTGGCGAGCAATATGTGAGTTTGCTTCGTGTATAAAGCGCAATTATTTAACCTGTGTTGTCCAAAACAGTTGAAGCGCAAATTATAAATTTTGACAACCTCGCATCTTGCTTGAACATTGGCATGTTTGAATGAGTTGCATTCAAACAGCTTACGTGCACTCTTACACATTGAACAAGAACCCTTCGTATTAATTTGAGTTGTATTCGCTTTCACTATTTTCGCTTTCGTCTTCCTAGTGGATAAGGCGTCTAGCATTGAAAAGCTTTGTTTTAAGAAGTCCAAAACTGTTGTAATGCTGGAATCTGATTTGAATCAGCGATGGTTCGTTGCCATTCCTTTCTTGAATATTCATTAAACTTCTCACTGAGCATTAAGACGATTGATGGCGAGAAGGAGTCAGCGTTCAATGTCTTGATTCCTGCGAGTAGTTGGTTCGTTGTGTCGAGCACTCGCCTTAGGCCTGATGGATCGTTGCGTGTGCAGTTCTCTATGTTGAAGAGTCGCTGCATCGTTTCCTGCGCTATGATACGATGGTTATAATATCGCTCACAAAGCAATATCCATGCAGGATCATAATTTTCTTCCGTGACGCTTAGATGGTTTATGAGTTGTTCCGCTTCTCCACGAAGGGCACTCCTCAGGTATTGCAAATTTTGAACCTTCGTCAATTGCGTGTTATTGTGAACCATACTATGAAACAAATCGTGGAATGCAAACCAATCGCTGTATACACCGGTGAAATACGGTACCCGAACTCTCTCTAACTTGACAGAATCAGGCGGAGCTGATGTTGTTGTTATAGGTCTGTATCCGTTGATTTTAGCCTGGAACAAAGTGAGGTAATCCATGATTAACTCTTCTAGGCGCTCAAACTCCGAGCGGTAGTCTTCCAGCTCCTATTTTTTCTTTAAGCGCGTGTACTCCGCATCATGATGCTTCTCGCACTTTACCCATAAAGCCATTAATTGCTCTAATCTAGTTTGAAAATAAGCGAAACTATGCCTTGACTCGCTGTCCTTCTTGAAATTCGTTACGAGTCTCAGAACTTGCTTAAACACAGTGCCTTGGCTACTGATAATGAATGTCTTCAACTTTTTGATCTCAAAGACAAAGACAATTTCTCCGTACAACACAAATCCCTTTAATTGATGCAATTATCAGTGATGTGATTGCGACCACGAGCCCGATGAGATTTTAAGCCTGAGTTATTTATTATACGTCCAATATGTAAAAACCAGCCCACCGCACAGTTGAGTACAATTCCACTTTCGTATGTACTCCCTGCACATGCAATCCTTCTACAAACTAAAACTGTTCGTTTTAGATCTGGTAAGTTAATATTCCCGTGTCCAAGTGAACTTCCAGCTCCAATGTCCACATGAACTTCTGCTTCACTTGTAAACTGATGCTGTTCACAATGTTGATCGTCCGCTTATGTGTGCTTATGTGTAGCGTACTTTCCAATGATGATACTTCCCCAAATCCAAATGAAGTTATCCGCTTCGACGGAACAATGAATCCTGCGTAGGAAAATAATGAAACGATTTTAATGATTGTTTAGACAACAATAATTTATTGCTCATTTGTACGATCATTTTATACATGATTTTTGCATTGATGCAAATTCTTTTGTTCCCGCGTGTAAGGTAATTACTGCCATCTCAAGCGTCAATGTTCTTCGTCATTGGCAGTAATTTTAAATTAAGCTTATTGAAATTGCAATTGACGAAGCGATACAGCATTTTAAAGTGAAATAAGCTAAACAAAGTTCAAATAAAGTGGTACTGAACAATGACTACTTTTTTATGTTGTACATATATATATATATATATATATATATATATATATATATATATATATATATATATATATATATGCATATATATATATATATATATATATATATATATATATAATATATATATTTGCATATATATATATATATATATATATATATATATATATATATATTTGCATATATATATATATATATATATATATATATAAATAAAAAAAAAAAAAAATATATATATATATATACGAGTACATATATATATATATATATATATATATATATGTATATATATATATATAATATATATATATATATATATATATATATATATATATATATATATATATATATATATATATATATTATATATATATATATATATATATATATATATATATATATATATATATATATATATATATATATATATATATATATATATATATATTGTGTTATAGTTCGCGGCCAATAATTTTAATGTTCCGGGAAAGTGAAAGCGCACTGTCTTTTAAATTGAGTTAAAAGAGTTCATTTACTTAAAATGCACAATAACTAACTTCACTATTTTACAAATCACACTTTAGTTTGCTTTTCACTTGTCCTATCAATTTCTGTTTCCAATGTCTTCAAATATATCACTAAAAACCTTTACTTCACTCAATCAATGTCGCCTTCAACTCGCGATCTACACTATCGTAGTTTTTACTTTCGCGGTTTTACTTTTACTCTCATTCATTCAACTCGGCTTTATTTAGTCATTCAATCCATTTCTCGTATATTGGCGAATGTTCTGACGAGAACTACCTGGAATAATCGAGCATTTATGAATACCCGCAGTGACGTCACTTTCAGATATTGATCATGGATCTACTTGGTCGATTCTTGTGCTTTCGAGTACATTCGTTTTGTAATGAATCGGCCCTGCGCCACTGCCGATTATTAGTCAGTCGTTATTGACATCGACGAAATCGGAACGCACCGTCTAACCTCTCGCTGTTCCTGAACCGCTTTTGGCCAGCAGAGAGGAAGGTGATATTATGTGTGAAAACTGACGTTGGATGAGAAGCCATATGGCAGCAGACTTCCCCACCACACACATGACCAGTGGTAGGCCGACTAATACATGTGCAATGTGCCACCGTATGACTTCCCATCCTACGTCAATTTTGTCTGGTAGTGAACGTCAGAAACTGGAAGGTACGGGCTATATGGCAAGATGGCGTGATGGTTTTGTGATAAAGTTTTTAATTATTGAAATTCTAGTATTTTAAATCAATCAATAAAAATATTTTTGGATATTTTTCATTCATATTTCGTGAATGAAACTCTGTATTGTTCAACGGGACTTTGTGCCGAGACCCGTAATGAATTGTCTTATGAATAAATTTTATGTGACATTCTTTGAATAGTTTTGCGGTTTAGTTGTCGGAGATTGCAAGTGTTAATTTTTATTGCTTTCCAAATAAGGGTATTGCATGAGGGCTCAGTTTCTCCACATAATTCGACGTGAAAATCAACTGAGTAAAGTGTGAACACAAAGGGAGTACCCAACCACAATTTTTTTTGTCGGTGCAGATCGACTGGCGGTGGTCATGGGCATCGGACACCCAAGGATGCCTTGCGAGGAAGGTGACCTGGGTAATCCAAAACAAGGCAGCCACACGAAAATCATGGCAGGCGCCATCGCTATCATAGTGGAGTTTTGCTGGTGTTGACATCAACACAACAAGTTTAAGCGTTCCGAGGTACATTGCAGGTGTTACAGCTTCTCGAGTAGGAAAATTAATTGGTTATTGTTATAACAATGGTCCTCTCAAAACCCCAAGAGATCTTCTTCACGTAAAAACTATAGGTTCGAAGACTTTTACTCAGTGTGCAAGTTTGATTTGCAGTGAACCCCTAAGTGTTGGTGAAAAAACTTGAAAGTGATGTTCGCGAAGGCTTTAATCACAAAATAAAAGAAAAAGGAAAAAAAATTATGCTAAACCCAATTAAAGTTTTCAGGCCGTCCCAGCCCATTCTACGAGCGCTCGTTAAGGATGCTGGTGCTGGCCGTTTGTTTTCGTTTTATTTTTCATATATTGTATTTATATTTATTCATATGTTGGTTACTGAAAAAATTAAGAACATTTCTTTGAAACAAAAATAAGGAAAGATACGATTTATTCTTTTCTATTTAAATTATTTTTCCTTTAACTATATTGGATACCAAAATTCCGTTGAATTCAAATTTTTTCCCATTTTATGAGTTTGGATACATAGTCTTTATATTTTGTTATTTGCGCATTAATTAAAATAAAATGAAGGAAAATGTGGAAAAAAGTATTAAAACAATAAGTAATAAATTTTAGTTGGTCATTTGAAATTGAAACCAGGAATAGATAGGGGATAAACAATAATTAAAATAGAAGTAAGCAAACGTATTGCGGGATACAGGTATCGTCTATCTCCTTACAACAAACTACGAGCATTTGTATATTGTTATCATAAACTTGAACGGGATTGATACACTGGGGATTAGCTAGGATTTTGATAGCGATCGGTTGAAAATCAAAAAAGTGTCAGCTCGCTATAAAACGATTAATTGAATTATATATGTGCGAATGATCTAGCCAAGCCTGTCGAAATTCTGTTGATACCCAACTTATTTTGTAGCACGTAACGTAAATGATAGTACTTGTCATCAATGAATGATATGGAAATAAAGAAAATGAATTGCTAGGCTAACTCAGTCTTTAATTTCCAGCGAACCTTTCTTTTTTCCGGCCTGACTGATAGCGAACGGTAAGTATGCCGTTATAAGGGTAAGGTTCTAGGAATCCGCGGATGGCCGGTTTCGCGTCGCGCTCGATACGCGGTACCATAATTTGTTTTGCGTTTTTTATTAGAGTAGGTTGTTCCGATTTCGAGTTAGAGTAGGATATTTTTCGGTACCGCGTCGGTGATACTCGGGAACGTGGAATTATAAACGTCTTTTGTTGTTGTCTGAATGTATGAAAGGAATACGGAATAAAGTAAAGTAGGTTTCTTTTCCGTATGCTGTATTTTTAGACGCGTTTGAAGCGGGCACTTGATGGTGGCTGAATCAAAGTAATTGAGCGTAACCCGTTTGAAAGACCTGCGACCGAAATCCTCTCCGATCTAGCTGGCCGACAAGCAGCCACCGTAAAATGGATTACGGGTGCACGGACTGGTTGACCGGTTGGTACCATTCGTTGGCACGACTCAGACCTCGCGTCTAGAACCGATGAGAGGTCGTCGTCGGGCGGAAGAAAGGTTAGAGGCTGCCCCAACTCGACCCGGTCAAGAAAGTGCAGTAGCCTCTGCAGAAGTGCCTCTTAACTAAAGCGCCGCATTTGCTGACTTGATACGCAATCTGGCTCAAGGAGGGCATACATTCGACCCTTAATTTGCAAACCGCAGGAGAAACAAATGGATGCCTCCAACAAACATTAACGTTGAGGTCCTGGAAAAGTGAGGTTCTTCATCAAGGAAACACACTTTGATTGGTTGTCCGAGTGGAAAACTGAAATACCATCATTGGCCGGATGACGATGTTGTGTATGGTAGGAAAGAGTGTGGAATCTGGCAAGCAGGTACACAGTTTCTTTCTATTTTCCTAAAGTGAGGGCAAGCCCCACAGATTTTAATATGGATGTTCAAAATCACAGCGTTAAAAGTACCACCAATAGCAGCTGTGATGCATCAACAAGCTACTGTAGCCGTTCAAGAGTTAGTTCTATAAGCACACTTAGTACAACAGACACAAGGGACACATGTGAATTAATAATATCTCAAGGGCATGATATAGTGGTTGGTTGAGTGCAATTGATTTGGTGGCAAAGAAATATCAAAGATATATCCTTGATTTTGGAGACGCAAAAGCAAAATCAACGTAAAACTTTATTTTCGTTGGATGGTTGCACCAGCTTAATTAATTTCCTAAAGTTATCTATTACTACAATTCTATTTTGTTGGCCCCAAAGATATATCAAATTTAATAACGGTTGTAAAATGAATTCCTTATAATAGAAATGAAGAATTATCTCCATGATTATATATTATATTTAAGCATTGCACAATAGGAATTGCAATCTTTGAAGTTTTCCATAACCAAATTTTTAGCCTTCGCAATCAATCAAAATACCCAATGGGTTGTGTTTTTTATTGCTACTAAAATTAATTGTTATGCGCATAATTCAATTTATCGAGGCTAAACAAGAAATTTACGTTTCAATGTATAAATAATGTAGGTGTTGAGATAAAGCTTGAAGGTCGCTTTTACATAACAAAGTGTATGTTATTTTAAAGTAAAATGTTTGTGATCAGTAAATATCGTTCGAGTTTACGGCAAATTCTGAGACAAATTTTGAAGTTATTATTAATGGTCTCGGGGGCTTGTTCGGATCCAAATATCGTGAACCGATGACGTCAAAAAGACAAAATATATGGGAGAAATTTAATATAATTAAAATTATTAAGAATTTATGGTGATCGTTATCTGTAGGCAGAGATAAATACACAATACATTGCTAAATGAACCTCGAACTTTATGTAAGCATTTTCAGGAGGTATCCAAACGATGGGTAAATATCGCTCTAGAACGGCAATATTCCCTCAGAGGGATTTGCCTATGGTATTTTTCGTTACTCGGGTCCTTGTTTTGGATTTGCCTCCTTTTATTAATGTAGTTTATTGCGGTTTGAGTTAAAACAGATTAGGTATTGGCACCGCGGCGGTATATAGAGATCGGTAACGCGTTGAGGTCATTTTTTGTTTGTTTTGATGTTGTCGGGAGCATCTTGATTTTTGAATGCAAGAATAGAATCAGCAAAGTAACGTAGAGTGTTATGTCGATTTAGAACGCGTTTGAAATCGGGCAAATTTGATGGTGTCTGAAAATTGTAATCGAGCGGCAGTTCTACTCGACCGAATCCCTTTTCGAACTAGCAGGCCTACCAGTAGCCACCACGGAGTAGATGGTCGAGTGTCCGAATCTGTTGACCTTAACCCTTTTATAGCTCGGGAAAATATTTTTCCCACCAACATTTTTTTTAAGGAAAAACAAACCAAATAATCACAGCAATTTTTTGGATTTGGCAACACAAATTTAAAAGAAGAAAGTTTATTTTTTCAATTTTCACATAGGCAGTTTACATACGGTTTTTGTCAAATCGGAATTAGTGAGATTGTGAAGAGTATTCTCAATTGTGATCGAAATCGGTATAAATCTTCGTATTCACATAGTGAGATATTATAAGTTCTTCTAATTTTTGTAGATTTAACTCTAATAACATAGAAATGAGCCATCGTTTTGGTTTATCTTGCACACATTTCACATTGGCATGTTGCACAACACCAGTACACCCTATGGATACTGGCATGCGCTGGGAGCTTGATATGATGTGTATCCTATATACACATCAAGGCTCCCGGGGAGAGAGAGATATTCCCGTATGATACTTACTGGCTACTACATGCTTGTCAGCTAGATTAATGAGGGTTCTTTTGTTGAATGATTTAATTTTTATTTTATTCTTTGCTTAGTTATATAATTACACTTTCAGTTGACTATATTAATATTAATAACATATTTTGCTATTGAATTCTTTTAGTAATTAATTTATTACAGAGACATATGAAGTTCGAGCATTAATGGAGCTTGTAAAATTTTTGCCATTTATATTTACTTTAATTATTTTCGCTATTTGAAGGAAATGTATGATATTGCTTGATATCATATTTGAAAAACCAATCAATTAAAGCTATAACTGTTACTCGGGCTGACGCCTTGAGTACGCAGTTATTTTAACGAATCAATTGATTAATAATCCAACTGCTAGCCCCGGGTACAAAGCCTTGGGACGCTAATACTCGGGCTGATGCCTTGAGTACGCAGTCAGATTGATAAATCAATCAATTACTAGTTCAACTGCAGGCCCCGGGCATAACTGCCTTGGGGCGCTGATACTCGGGCGGATGCCTTGAGTACGCAGTTGAATGTATCCTAAATTCACTTATCCCGGGCTAAGTGCCTTGGGATATAATAAGCTCGGGCGCACGCCTTGAGCCAGTGAATGGAGAAATACTTCTCGATTTTCTTACTTCTATAATTTTATTTTATACTATAATTATGCTGACTTTATTGCTTACCAACTAAAATAATGAAGACAATTTACCATTTCAAAGATCAAAGTTCAACAACAAAGTGCCATCTCTCTGTGACTGGTGCAACCACAAAGATAAAGCTTCCGCTCGATTTGCAATGCATGTAACCAATTCGTTCCGCTGGGCGGTACGTTCGATTGCGAAGTCTTGTGTGTATATGTTTGATACTTAATACGAGTATGGATACACACCCACTTCTGCTAATCCGTGATACGACACCGCACCCACAGATGCCTTGATTACAATTCGCAGCTTTTCGTATATGTATGTTGTCATTTACAGTACACAGAGAGGAACGACGGAACACGAACCGTGCAATATTTGGACTGTGGTTCCCGTAACATTGCCTCCCCGCTGAAAAGAAAAGTTCACGACTGGCTTGAAGAGCCTTGTCGTGAAAGATGTTCACTTTTGCTTCATTGTTTTAATTGGTAAACTCGGAATGTTGATCTAAAAATTTCTAATTTAAACGATTTTAACCGAATTTTTTTTTCCTTTCAATATTCATTTCTGATTACAATATTTGTTTCTTATTGAAATATAATGACGTAATTTTTTCATTATCTTCGTTTGAGTTGCCTTGCTTTGAATTTTTTAACTAATTGTTTTCTTAGCCTTATTAGGTATTTTCATTTGTTTTTGTTTTGCTCCATTTACATGCTAGAAGATGAATTATAATTAATTACACATTTATACACTGTTTCGATCATTTGTCTTTTACAATATTTTTTTTTTTGTTTTACTTTAATGCTTCTGCATTGCTGTAATTTATGTAACATATAATTTCTCTTTTTTTTCTCTTTATTTCCTTGTTTTGCTTTACTTACATATTAGAATATTACTGCACATGAAGATATAATCAATTTTTGTTTTACGATGAACTGTATTTAATTTCACATTTATACACTGTTTCGCCTTTTTGTCTTCTACAATATGTTTTTTATTTTGAGCTCATTGATTTTCATCATTTTACATGAAAGGCTTTCTGTTAAAACTTTTTTTGTTTTTTTTTGTGCTTATGTATCTATTTACTATTGTGTGTTATTTAAATTACACAATTTCTTTTTAGCTTTATTTAATTCTATTCTATTCATTCGGTTTTCTTTCAAGATTTAAACTGTATTATGTATATAGTTCGTTTGGTATTGCGTTAGCTTCGTTACACTAATTTTTGTTTGTTTTTAGTTTTATTGATGGTTGGTAGCAACAATAATGTTTCCAAACATACACAAAATGGACTATAACCAAAAGCTTGCTAAATAAGCTTTTGGTTATGAACTTTGCAATTAAAATGTTAATAGGTTAGTAGGGAAATTTTGTTGGTACGAGTATATGAAGCTATAGATGCTATTTTGTTTTGGGAACAACCCAGTTAAATTGTATATGGGGAATGTAAGATCAATACGATCGTTTTCGTTCGGGAATTTTTAGCTTTGCAAGGGAATAGCTTGCGAGTTGTTGTTCTTGCTTCATTGCTAAAGCTTTAATTGGTTTTATGTAGTGTGGGGTAATGATTGTGGGACCTAAGTTTTTCTCTTAATGTGGATCGTTAATGTTGTTAGTGGGAAACAAAGATTGATAATTTACATAAAGTTGCTTAATGAGGTTTGAAGATAAGATGATAAGGAGAATAGCTTTGTCTCTGCAATTACGAATGAGCAAATTGTATGTTTTTTTTATCTTTTCATAGCTTTCACATGCGCCAATTGCTCGGAATTCTATGCTATGTACATTATACATGCTAATTTGTGGTTGGCGGGTCATCGTAATGAAGACCATTTGTTTCTATTAGGTTAGCTTTATTTAGTTTGTAGTGGGTAGGGCTTGCTGTGGGATTATATAGCTTTTAAGGTATATGCCTTTAAACGTTAGTTGATTGGTTCAAATTGTCTATTGCAATTCCTGTATTTATATGAGTTAGTACAAAGGGAACTTTACTTGAATTATACCACTCTTTGTTTTAATTATGTGTAAAGCTGGAGATTATTGATAAATCGAAGACAACGTGTTATTTTGAAGTATTTTTATTAAATATAGAAACGTTGGGTATGTTATAATGAATGTTATTAAGGAAATAAATTTAGAAGGAAATATCTTAAGCTTGAAAGTTATTATATAAACTTTGAATGATTTCAGCAAACTGTTAAGTTAAAAATATCTTGCGAGAAGGAGTAAAAACAAAACTATCACTATATGTTGCGCATAGGAGCATATAGTTTCAGCCTTCATTTAAGACCCTATATGTTCCATCGAATTTCTCCCTAGTGAGTGTCTGTTTGGTTTAGCGTAACGTTGTCCCAGACTTTGCTGGAAGACAGAACAGTGCCGTACGAGGTCACTTCATCAGCCGTTAGTGAAAATTGTAGATCTCAATCTCGAGGATACGTGTAAAGTGGAAGGGTTGGAAATGGGTGGGCTGTTAAGCAGCAATATTACGTTAAAAATATCTTGCGAGAAAGAGTCGAAAGAAAACTATCACTATATGTTGGGCATAGGAGCACATAGTTTCGGCCTTCATTCAAGACCCTATATGTTCCATCGAATTTTCCCTAGTGAGTGTCTGTTTGGTTTAGCGTAACGCTGTCCCCGACTTTGCTGGAGGACAGTACAGTGCCGTGCGAGGTCACTTCATTAGCCGTTCGTTAAAATTGTCGATCTCGAGGATACGTGTAATATGGAAGGGTGGGAAACGGGTGGGTTTTAAATTTTTGCGTTATCCACAGGGGTTTAAATGGTGAGTTATTTAGTAGTTAGCAGTAAGAATGTATTTATTGAGCAGGGAAACGTAGTGACTAGTGGAAGCGTGTCTGCAAACCATTTTAGTTCAACAGCACAGAGGCTCCGATTGGTTGGTATATCGACTTAATATTAAATGTATGTAGCGTGTCTGCCGACAGGTGAAGTCGGGCAGCTCAGAGGGTTTGTTTATTTCTATAGTGACTTACAACTAAAAATAGCGTGTCTGCTGACAACTAGGGCCCACGGCTCAGAGGCTATTGTCGGTTTCCTTACCGACTTGTAGTTAAAATTAGCGTGTCCACGACAGCTTCGGCCGATGGCTCAGAGGCTATTATGAGTTTCTGTTGTGCCTTATAACTAAAAATAGCGTGTCCGCTGACAACTAGGTCCACGGCTCAGAGGCTATTGTCGGTTTTCTTACCGACTTGTTATTAAAAATAGCGTGTCCACCGACAGCTTCGGTCGACGGCTCAGAGTCTATCTTTTTTTTAACTAAGACTAAAGGCTGAGTGGCTGCCGACAGTTTTGTTTTGAAGGGACCACATTTGTGGCTGTCGACAGTGGGTTTTTGGGGGACCACTCAACTTATAGGGTTTTCCTATTTATTTATAAAAGCTTGCCGGGATTTATCGGCTAGACTGCCACTAGTTTCCTTTTTATTACTGCTAATACTATGAAATTGCAAATAGAGTGCTGAATTCATATTTTGTCATTCGTGGTATGTCAGCATATCAATAAATTAAGAGTATTAATTGAGCAGTTAATGAGGTTAAATGTCGGTATATGGATAAATTTAGAGTATTAATTGAGCAGTTAATTCGCACGATTATTATTTTCTTGAATTATTTTTGCTACCTGAAAAAAAACCAATCAATTAAAGCTTTAACTGTTACTCGGGCTGACGCCTTGAGCACGCAGTTATTTTAACGAATCAATTGGTTAATAATCCAACTGCTAGCCCCGGGCACAAAGCCTTGGGACGCTAATACTCGGGCTGATGCCTTGAGTACGCAGTCAGATTGATAAATCAATCAATTACTAGTTCAACTGCAGGCCCCGGGCATAACTGCCTTGGGGCGCTGATACTCGGGCGGATGCCTTGAGTACGCAGTTGAATGTATCCTAAATTCACTTATCCCGGGCTAAGTGCCTTGGGATATAATAAGCTCGGGCGCACGCCTTGAGCCAGTGAATGGAGAAATACTTCTCGATTTTCTTACTTCTATAATTTTATTTTATACTATAATTATGCTGACTTTATTGCTTACCAACTAAAATAATGAAGACAATTTACCATTTCAAAGATCAAAGTTCAACAACAAAGTGCCATCTCTCTGTGACTGGTGCAACCACAAAGATAAAGCTTTCGCTCGATTTGCAATGCATGTAACCAATTCGTTCCGCTGGGCGGTACGTTCGATTACGAAGTCTTGTGTGCATATGTTTGATACTTAATACGAGTATGGATACACACCCACTTCTGCTAATCCATGATACGACACCGCGCCCACAGATGCCTTGATTACAATTCGCAGCTTGTCGTATATGTATGTTGTCATTTACAGTACACAGAGAGGAACGACGGAACACGAATCGAGCAATATTTGGGCTGCGGTTTCCGTAACAGGCAGATGACATACGGTTTTTGTCAAATCGGAGTCAGTGACATTGTGAAGAGTGTTCTCCATTTATTTATTTATTTATTTTGCAAAGCAAGGCGTAATTACAAACGAAATACATATGCATGAAATACATGGGGAAGGGGCGTTGAGGGCATTTAAAATTTGTTTCTTAAAATTGGATTTGGAGGTGGTTGTGGAGTAATGTACGCTAAACTTGTTGAATGCTTTACAGCATCTGTTAAGCGGCTCGTTGCTAGTTGTTGTGGTGCATACGCAAGGTTAGCGTTGGTGTGTATCTTGTAGCTCTTATAGGATCATTCAAGTGATTCTTGTCTGACAAGGATGAAGTTTGAATGTTACCTCTTAAAACATCAAAAGGCACGCAGGCGGACAATGCAACTCTCCTGGAGGCCAGTGTAGCCAGGTTGATTAGTTGAAGTCGAACATCATAAGAAGGAAGATAGTGGAAAGAGGTAGGATCATACAAGGATCTAAGGGCGAAGAGCAAAAACAGTTTTTGCACTGACTCTAATCTACGTCTATGAATATCGAATATGGGGTCCCAGACTGTGCAGCCGTATTCAAGAAGTGGACGGACAAGTTAGGTATACAAAGATTTAGTAGCCCAGATATTTCTGAACTCTTTTGCTCTACGTTCAATGAAACCTAGCATTTTGTCATCATAATGGAGGTTAAAGCGGAGTTTCGTGTCTAAGACTACGCCAAGGTCGACAACTCTCTCGATTCTTCTTATTTGTGTGTTGTTAATGTCATATTCATGTAAGATGACATTCTTTTTTCTTGCAAACTTATTATCTGGCATTTTTCTATATCGAGAGCAAGCTGGTTTCTATCGCACCACTGAAGGGGAGCAGCTAATTTGGATTGGAGAAAGGATACATCCTATAAGGATTGTATGCAGTGATAAAGTTTGAGGTCGTCGGCGTAAAACAGGTGTGGAATATCAGACAGTACTGTGGAAAGATCAGCGATGAAAATATTAAAGAGGAGTGGACCAAGATGACTGCCTTGAGGTACTCCAGAGGTGACACTAAACTCACGAGACAACTGACCTTGAAACTTAGCGCATTGTGTGCGGGCTTTCAAATATGACTGAATCCAGTTGAGCATCGAACCGTAGATGCCAAAAATGCGAAGTTTATTCACTACTATTTCATAGTGCACTCGATCGAACGCTTTACTGAAATCTGTGTACATAGCATCTATTTGGTAGCCTTGCTCCATACTAACATACAAAGAATATCCGACGTCGAGGTAATTAGGTTAGTGGTGGTAGACCTATTTTTACGGAAGCCATGTTGCTGTTCATTCATATACGGTTCGATAATGGGGGAAATTTTAGTCCAGATAATTTTTTCGAACAGTTTTGGCATAGTAGAAAGTATAGCAATACCCCTATTGTTCTCCACGTGCCGCTTATCGCCTTTTTTGTGAATTGGTGTTATAAATGATGGTTTCCAAAGTATGGGGAATATACCAGATGTTAATGATTTATTAAAAATAAGGAAGAGAGGTCTAACTAATTCATCTTTGCAGAGAGACAGAAAGCAAGGAGGAATAAGGTCAAGGCTGGGTCCTTTAAGTGGACCAAAATCTTCAATAGCCTGAAGAATTTCATCTTCAGAAATGATAATGTTTCCAATTAAGGAAATCATTGAAATCGGTATAAATCTTCGGTTCTTCTAGTTTTTGTAGATTTAACTCTAATATCTTAGAAATGAGACATAGTTTTGGTTTATCTCGCATACATTTTTTTCTTCATAGCTTTTTCTTGGTGGGAAAAATATTCACTTTAACCATACGGTAAAATTTAAGCATTGCTTATTTATTTTACAGATTGACCGAATATGAGCAAGAGTAATCTAAAAGATAATGAAGTTTCGGCACTGGAGGAAATGTTCAGTTTACCATCAGATCCAGACCAGTCCGAAGACGATGAGGAGTCGGATGAGGCAAAAATTTTATATAATCCCACGAAACTGCAGCGGGTTTCAGATGCAATAAAGGATTCGCCTCAGCCTTCCAGCACCTACCCTGGTAGAAGCCAAATAAAATTACCTGCAAGATGGCAAGGATATCAGCTGGGGATGGGACACGGAAGTGAACGCGGACGAAAAAGCAGGACTGGAATAAGTACGGATCTTGGAGATAGTGATAAATAGTCATTCGAGTCAGAAGTAGAGCGGAAAACAAATACTTTTGACTAAGATGAAGATGTATGGAAGAAAAATTCGTGGACTAACACCAGGCCACGGCCTTACACATTTGATAGTGCTCCGATGACACCAACACGCATGTTGCCATCTACTGCTACGAATATTCGTTACTTTGAACAGGTTTAACTGAAGAAATTTTTGAATTGGTTGCGGAAGAAAGAAACTGATATATTGGTCAAAACAACGTAGTGGGGTGGACCAAAATTGATACCACTGGATTGAAGGCTTTCTCAGGTATTATAATTAAATCGGTTCCAATATTTTACTTTCTTAAGAGCTTTACTGGTCATTCGATCCTGCTTTTTGAGTTGACGAAATAGCTTCCACCACGCCATTCAAAAGATTCAAGCAAATCTTACGATGTTTGCATTTTAATTACAATTCCAAGCAACCTGCGAGGTCTAACCCCACTTATGATAAATTGTATAAAACTCGAACATTGGTGACACTTTTCAATCAAATTTATATATATATATATATATATATATATATATATATATATATATATATATATATATATATGTATATATATATATTATTTGTGGGGGTTTCTCCACACATCTCATCGCTATCCAACAACTCAGAACATACACTTTTCAAAATACTTACCCTTCACTCTACGTTAAATTGACACACATCATAGATCCCTAATTTTTAATATTGTTTAAAATGTAATGATATATAAAATCAATAGAAATTAATATCACTTGTTAATTGTCGAATGACATATACTACATTATTATTATAATATATAAATTGTTCAATTCAAAATTTCATTTCCGATGCATACGACTTTAATATACCTGATTGCGGTTAACGGCAGAAAAAAAACCATTAGCGAATATCTAATAATTTATCCAAAGGAACAAAGGAAGGAAATCTTTAATGTATAGATTTTACCTACGCTTGTCGTATCCAACTTGGATTCGGCTGGATTAATACGACTAGATATCTTCATCATCGTGAAATCCCTTCAGGTTTGTAAGGATTTCTGAAAAGCTCTATCGACAACAAGTTATCAATGTACCAGTCAGAATATAATCACATAGTCGAAAATCACGACCACGATTAAACATCGAATCATCTATTATTGGAGCGATGACCAACCATACCAGCCGGTATGCTCTGCTGAACTTCACCCGTTTAAATAAAGGATCCCGAAGGAAAGCGTAAGAGGTTGTGCTGTATGTGTGATTATTGTGATAATTGAATATTAATCAATTACCACCACACATACAATATTTAACAATCACACAACACATACAATATTCAACATTCATACAACATTCAATAATCAAACAAAGTTCTCACGGAATGCATAATCCATTTCAAGTTCAAGTGGTGTAGTTTGTCAATGGTTTACGATCGACACTCGCCATTCACAAACCCATTACTAGTGCCGTGGGAAACCACCATGTGCATGAATTGCATGTATGCCGGGTGCGATAGTAAATAATGACGATTCAAGTGGGTCAACATTTTGGTTGACAAATCTTTGACCGGCACAATTTGCGGGTAAACTGGATTGGGTTGAATGTATTAAATTTTATGATGAGAAACAATAAAATGTTTTGAAGTAGATATTTATTAGGTCGTAAGTAAAAGATTTATGGTTAGCAAGTAAGTATAAGTACTGTATGAAATTGTTAAGAAAATACATTCGAATTCTGTACTAAGAATCGTCTAGTCACTCCGCAATATTTTCGTTGCGTTATTTTGTTTTTCTTTCATTTTTATTCACGCAATATTATCGTTGCGACTGACACTTTAGTAACCATGGCGCTCGTGAGCGAAAGCTCTCGCCATCTTTTATCTGCGGAATCTCCGCTTGGTTAGGTTTATTAACAATTAATAATTAGTTACACATCTAAGACTCTAAATTATTTTAGATGATGTGTTTCACCAGTTAGAGGCGATCACAGCCCAAAATCAAAACTTATTATAAGGTGTTAAAATTATATTCCACATTAATATCGTCCAACAGTTGTCAATCAAAAGTTATGCTCAGCAGCAGACCTCTATTATATATATATATATATATATATATATATATATATATATATATATATATATATATATATATATATATATATATATATATATATATATATATATATATATATATATATATATATATGTATATATATGTATATATATATTTATGTATATATATATATATATATATATATATATATATATATATATATATATATATATATATATATATATATATCAAACTCGTAAATATAATCAGTGTAACTGTCGCCGCTGCACCACATCTTGAATCCCCTTTTTATGGACTTTAGTGGCATATACTCGCATTGCTTCTGCGAGGACCTCCCTTTGAAAAGAATCATCTATAGATAAACTCCGATGAATAGTTTATGAGTATTTTCTTTGAAAATTTGATTGAAAAGTGTCACAAATGTTCGAGTTTTATACAATTTATCATAAGTGGGGTTAGACCTCGCAGGTTGCTTGGAATTGTAATTAAAATGCAAACATCGTAAGATTTGCTTGAATCTTTTGAATGGCGTGGTGGAAGCTATTTCGTCAACTCAGAAAGCAGGATCGAATGACCAGTAAAGCTCTTAAGAAAGTAAAATATTGTAACCGATTTAATTATAATACCTGAGAAAGCCTTCAATCCAGTGGTATCAATTTTGGTCCACCCCACTACGTTGTTTTGACCAATATATCAGTTTCTTTCTTCCGCAACCAATTCAAAAACTTCTTCAGTTAAAACTGTTCAAAGTAACGAATATTCCTAGCAGTAGATGGCAACATGCGTGTTGGTGTCATCGGAGCACTATCAAATGTGTAAGGCCGTGGCCTGGTGTTAGTCCACGAATTTTTCTTCCATACATCTTCATCTTAGTCAAAAGTATTTGTTTTCCGCTCTACTTCTGACTCGAATGACTATCTATCACTATCTCCAAGATCCGTACTTATTCCAGTCCTGCTTTTTCGTCCGCGTTCACTTCCGTGTCCCATCCCCAGCTGATATCCTTGCCATCTTGCAGGTAATTTTATTTGGCTTCTACCAGGGTAGGTGCTGGAAGGCTGAGGCGAATCCTTTATTGCATCTGAAACCCGCTGCAGTTTCGTGGGATTATATAAAATTTTTGCCTCATCCGACTCCTCATCGTCTTCGGACTGGTCTGGATCTGATGGTAAACTGAACATTTCCTCCAGTGCCGAAACTTCATTATCTTTTAGATTACTCTTGCTCATATTCGGTCAATCTGTAAAATAAATAAGCAATGCTTAAATTTTACCTTATGGTTAAAGTGAATATTTTTCCCACCAAGAAAAAGCTATGAAGAAAAAAATGTATGCGAGATAAACCAAAACTATGTCTCATTTCTAAGATATTAGAGTTAAATCTACAAAAACTAGAAGAACCGAAGATTTATACCGATTTCAATGATTTCCTTAATTGGAAACATTATCATTTCTGAAGATGAAATTCTTCAGGCTATTGAAGATTTTGGTCCACTTAAAGGACCCAGCCTTGACCTTATTCCTCCTTGCTTTCTGTCTCTCTGCAAAGATGAATTAGTTAGACCTCTCTTCCTTATTTTTAATAAATCATTAACATCTGGTATATTCCCTATACTTTGGAAACCATCATTTATAACACCAATTTACAAAAAAGGCGATAAGCGGCACGTGGAGAACAATAGGGGTATTGCTATACTTTCTACTATGCCAAAACTGTTCGAAAAAATTATCTGGACTAAAATTTCCCCCATTATCGAACCGTATATGAATGAACAGCAACATGGCTTCCGTAAAAATAGGTCTACCACCACTAACCTAATTACCTCGACGTCGGATATTCTTTGTATGTTAGTATGGAGCAAGGCTACCAAATAGATGCTATGTACACAGATTTCAGTAAAGCGTTCGATCGAGTGCACTATGAAATAGTAGTGAATAAACTTCGCATTTTTGGCATCTACGGTTCGATGCTCAACTGGATTCAGTCATATTTGAAAGCCCGCACACAATGCGCTAAGTTTCAAGGTCAGTTGTCTCGTGAGTTTAGTGTCACCTCTGGAGTACCTCAAGGCAGTCATCTTGGTCCACTCCTCTTTAATATTTTCATCGCTGATCTTTCCACAGTACTGTCTGATATTCCACACCTGTTTTACGCCGACGACCTCAAACTTTATCACTGCATACAATCCTTATCGGATGTATCTTTGCTCCAATCCAAATTATGTATGTATCGGAAATGAAATTACTTTTGAATTGAACAATTTATATATTATAATAATAATGCAGTATATGTCATTCCACAATTAACAAGTGATATTAATTTCTATTGATTTTATATATCATTACATTTTAACATTTTAACGTAGAGTGAAGGGTAAGTATTTTGAAAAGTGTATGTTCTGAGTTGTTGGATAGCGATGAGATGTGTGGAGAAACCCCCACAAATAATATATATATATATATATATATATATATACATATATATATATATATATATATATATATATATATATATATATATATATATATAATAGGGGTACCGGTTAATTCGTGCGGTTTTTCTAACAGATCGCATAACTTGATTTTTATTCCAGTGATTCACCTTTCCAAATATGATTTGGGAAGCTACTGTCATATAGTTTCAGAAGTTTTCAAAAATTGAAGCTTTATTGTGAAAAAATTGTGATTTTTGTGAAAAAAGTGATTTTGGAAGTTCTTCTTGCGTTTGGGATGGATTTTGGTCGAGCAATGTCTCCAATTCGTGATCTACAAAGTTTTTTTGGCTGTCCGGGCCGTTCATCGTCATGCTACTTTTAAACCATGCAAACAACTTCTGGCACGTACGCTCAGCTAGAGCATGCACACCATACACTTCCACCAAAATACGATGACTTTCGGCAGCCTTTTTCTTCATATTGAAGTAATGAAGAAGTACTCCCCGCAAAAACACTTTATTCGGCACAAAATTCGACATTTTCAGAGAAAAAAAAGTATTGTTGTTTACGCTTCAGCTAAATGACACATACTGATTCTGAAACTATATGACAGTAGCTTTCTAACACATATTTGGAAAGGTGAATCACTGGAATAAAAATCAAGTTACGCCATTTGTTAGAAAACCGGTACCCCTATTATATATATATATATATATATATATATATATATATATATATATATATATATATTATATATATATTATATATATATATATATATATATATATATATATATAAAAATATATATATATATATATATATATATATATATATATATATATATATATATATATATCTATATATATATATATATATATATATATATACATATATATATATATAAATATATATATATATATATATATATATATATATATATATATATATATATATATATATATATATATACAGCGATGAGATGTGTGGGGTTTCTCCACACATCTCATCGCTATCCAACAACTCAGAACATACACTTTTCAAAATACTTACCCTTCACTCTACGCTAAATTGACACACATCATAGATCCCTAATTTTTAATATTGTTTACAATGTAATGATATATAAAATCAATAGAAATTAATATCATTTTTTAACTGTTGAATGACATATAGTACATTATTATTATAATATATAAATTGCTGTTATATGTATTGTCGCTTGTTACGGTTCGCGGTCGATAAGTTTAATGTTTCGGGAAAGTGAAAACGCACTGTCTTTTAAATTAAGTTAAAAGTCCGTGACTTACCAACCTTGTGCAGGTAAGACTGAAAACACCCGTGCCCGCCCAAAAGCTGGGTCAGATAGAAGCCAGTCTCACCATGCCTTCAATTTAGCCACGGTCTCACATCCGGGATGAGGCGCGCAGTCCACCTTCCCTTCGTGCAATCCACCCAAGACTGCTGCAAATCGTTGAGCGAGCGCTGTCTCTCCTCGCGGACAACCGTCTCGCTCGCATCCTCGTTTCGGTGCAGGTAAATAGCGCGGCGCTCTCTAGCATGGAGGCTGACAGGTATCACGCCTGCAATAACTCTTACCGCCGAATCAGAGACTATCGGATACGAAGATGCAATCCTCATTGCTCCTCTTCTTTGTACCTGTGCCAAACGTTTTCGGTATACCTCCTTACTGAGAGCGTTGCCCCATACCTCTGCTCCGTACAGAAGCACTGACCCTACAGCACTCATCAAGACGTATCTTCTTGATGGGCTGGGTCCCCCTACGTTGGCCATAAGTCGACTCAGAGCCGATACTCCTGAAGCAGCCTTCTCAGCCGTTGCCCTGATTTGCTCAATGCCCCAGATACTTCACCGATGGCTTTGATTCGATTCGCCTATCTCAAATACTAATCATCTTTACTCTAGGGATTCTCTTTTCTGTCAAGATGACCACTTCGGTTTTCTCCAGTGCTAAACTGAGCCCGCGAGCAGTTATTCACTCCCTCACTCGGCGCATTAGCATACCTAGCCTAAGTAGCGCCTGTTCAACGGTGAGTCCAGCGACCAGAGCCGCAACATCATCCGCATAGCCGACCAAGCGCGACTCATCTGGCATCTCAAGTCTCAGTAGCCCGTCGTAAGACACGTTCCACAGGTCCGGACCAAGGATAGATCCCTGGGCAACACCCGATGTAATTTCCATCCTTCGTTGGCCCTGTGTCGTATCGTAGAGCAGGCTTCGGTCCTTTAGGTAGTCTCTAAAAAGCCGCATTAGATATTCTGGAACTTGAAAAGACTTTTCCAGGGTATCCAGAATATCCACCCATCTAGCGGAGTTGAAGGCGTTCCTGACGTCGAGTGTCACCAACAGGACGATCCGTCGCTTGGTGCGACTATATGCCTCTGCCTTTTGGACCGCGTTCACCACCTCTGCAATCGCATCAATGGTAGAGCGTCCTGCTCTAAAGCCGTACTGCCGAGGAGATAGGTCCCCAGCAGCACGAATCGCATGTCTAGCATGCATAACGGGTGGTATGCAGACGGCGATCCGGATTTCCCTTCCCCTTGCTGATCAGCACGAGCCTCGCCACCTTCCATTGTATCGGGAAACCCCGAAGGCAAGCGTTGAATATGCTGAGCTGCAAGTCAGGACAATGGTGATAGACAAGCCGCAACACCTCAGCTGGAACACCATCTGGACCTGGAGCCTTCCTCGCTTTCAACGAAAGGACTGCCTCTTCCAGTTCCGGCTGTAGGAAGAGGGGACACTCGACTGCTGTTTCACCATGGACAGCGTCAACACGGACAGGATGGGCGGGGAACAGTGCCCGCACTATCTCGTTCATCTTTTCCGCATCATGTATACAAGGTTTCCGTAGGGTACCAAGCTTCCGCATAACTAGCTTGTAACCAAGGCCCCGCGAATCCTTGTTCACATTTTTCAAAGTCAAAAGCGCTTTATTCAGTACTAATCGGGAGACAACATCGCTTATCTCAAGCAGAATGTACTGATAATCACTGGCTGAGTAGTCCTCTAATACTCTGCAGTTGTGTATCCTCCGTACTAAGGACTCCGAGGCGAATGTCACGTCCGGTATGGTTCCTTTGCAGCCAATACGGCAGAAGGTCGGCGTGTTGCCGATGTTTAGTACGATGAGCGCCGTTCTGGTCGCCGTTTCTAGGACTCGTTTTCCCCGCGGATCTGTTTGAGGAATGCGAGTTGAAATCTCCCCCAAAGAGCACGTTCCCGTCTGCGTTCGAGACAGCGCTCTCCAAAGCATTAAGCTTGGCTTGGAAAGATGATATCGATTCGTTCAGCGTTAGGTACACACTAAAGAAGGTGGTCCCTGAGCGCCGAACCCACACAAAACCATCCCCACGTCCACAGTTCTCCGCCTGGAAATCACTATTTTGAACCCAGATGGCGGCAGTACCAGGTTCATCAGGATACCATGATGCTGAACTTTTATCATGATGTTCCTCACTCAGCAGCAAGAAATCGGCTTTCATGTCCCTCGCAAACTGCTCAAGCAAATTTTGGGCGGTTGAACTGCGGTGTAGGTTTAGCTGCAGGATGCGGGTCATCAAAGTTCTGATTTTGCCTTGGCTAGGGCTTCTTGGAACACCCGGCATTTTTCTGATCCCTAGACGTGTCCAAAATCGGGTCTTGGATTAGCATCCTTGCAAAGAATACAATGTGCCTCCTTTGTACACTCTTTTCTTTTATGTCCCATTTCGCCGCATTTGTAACATAGAGAACTCCTATCGGGTCCTTTGCATACTTGCGCGATGTGACCATAGCCAAAGCATTTGAAACATTGAAGAGGCGTTGCTCTTCTCCGTATCCTACAGACAACCCACCCTATTCATACTTTGCCCTTATTCAGAAATTGTTCGGCGTCCTTTTCGGTCTAGTCAGTTATGGCCATGCGATGTCCCCTCTGGTTTTCTGGTGTCAGCCTCGCCTTGGTTCCGCCCACGCTAGGGGACTTTTGATGGCCTCCTCCACCTCGGCCAGATCCGTGACGCAGTCAATGTCTCGAGCGAGGCTATAGCTGCGCTTTTGCCGAAGACTTTCTTTACTGCGTCGCAGAATGCTTCCTTATTATCGGCCTCTGCTCCGAATTCGACCAGTATGTGGCCCGACCGCGTTGGTCGTACTTGCCTTACGACCTTACGTTTCCCCTAATGTCCCGCAGCACCTCCGCGTAGGACCGATTATCTTAGGGTTTTACGAGCAGTGCCTGCTGCCGGGGTCTTTGTCGGGGCTTCTATCTCTTCTGTTTTGCATCAGGTCCTTTATTTTGTTGCGCGTCCGTGCGAACTTTACTTTCTGGCATTTTTTGAAGGAGTTTCTTTGCGACTTTCTTCGCTTCTTTTGTAAACACTGTCTGGAACCCGTTATCTGGTGCTCCACGCCCATCAAGTGCCTCTTCTTTCCTTCTTTTATCCCGATCTCCTTCGATTGGGCTAGACGCCATTCTTTTATTGATTTTTACTGGTGTTGCTATCTGCATGTGGCCTTTAGATTTCGCCCCCAGCGCTTCTTTAGCCTTCTGCTCGTCTTCGGCCTTTAACCAGCTCCTCCGATAATGCCCTATGCGGTCTAGGAGCCCCTCTAGTTCAAGGAGCCCAATTTTTACTGCTTTGTTGATTTTTGGGAAGTCGCATGCAGATTGTATTCTTTTCAGAACATCTCCCGCTTTTCGGAATAGCCTTTCTTCTTCGTGTCGCTGGGCGGCAATTGTACTTTGCGACCATCCTTGGGTGAGTTTATCGCTTTCCGTTTCCGAATACAGTACATCCGCCACATTTTCAACGTTGGCGATGCAATTACACAACGTCGTTTTATTTGTCTGGTCACTCTTTTCTTTTCCTGCCGTAATCTCCTTGTTGGCTTCAGGGTGATTCTTTATTATTTATATTTACGACCCTTGCATCGGTCGCTTCGGTAACGATCGCAGCAGTGACCATCGAATTCTCGATGTTATTTTAAATGTTGAAGTTTGGGGAAAATTAACACTGATTTATTTAATCTTCTCATTTGAAACAGCCGCGATTTTGATTTATGATTAATTATGTCACTAGTTGAACAAATTCTCAAAGATATTCATGATACCGATCATTCTTGAAAATTTCATGCAAATCCTAGCAAACCCGCAATGACTGAGTCGGTAAAAACCGCATATTTCCATAGCCATATGGTTTCACAGTAATACAGCGCATATTGTTGCATAGTAATACAGGAAAATTCAAACCGCTTTAACTTCGTTAAACTTCTGAAGTATTTATTGTTGTTGTACTCATAAAGGCCTACATCCAAGATTCTTCTCAGATTTTTCGGATGGAAGGTGCCCAGTCACGAGGGGGGGGATTTACCACTAATAAAAACTTTATATTTTAAGAAATCAAAATAATCCTAAGTCAAAGTCAAATTTAATCAATCTTTATGACCGTTAAAGTTCTAGGGTACGATTCGTGCTGATCAGCAAGGTAACGGGGAGTTCTGAGTCGCCGTCTGCATACCACCTGTTATTTATGCTAGACACGGCCGGGAAAGTGCTCGAAAAAATCATCAAGAGAAGACTTACTGATGCGATTCATGCTGCTGGGGCCTATCTCCACGGCAGTATGGCTATAGAGCAGGCCGCTTCACATCGACGTAATCGGGGATTTGGTGAGCGCAGATCTCAAAGACATATAACACTTCCACACGACAGGTTGTCTTGACGTCAGAAATGCTTTCAACTCCGCTAGATGGGCAGAAATTCTGGAAGCGATAAAAAATGCTTTCCAAATACTAGAATATCTTATACGGATTTTAAGGAACTACTTGAAGAACCGTAGGCTGCTCTATGACGCGAAGGAAGGTCGGTGAAAAATGGAAATTACATCGGGTGTTGCTCAGGGCTCCAGCCTTGGCCCCGACTTGTGGAAGATATCGTATGATGGGTTAGTGAAACTTGAATTGCAAGATGAGTCGCGCTTGATGGGCTATATGGATGATGTCGCTTGTCGCTGCACGCACAGTTGAACGTGCGCAACTCAGACAAGCTATGATAATGTGCCGAGTGAGGGACTAGATGACTGCCCGTAGGTTCAGCTTGCCATTCGAGAAAACCGAAGTGGTAATCCACAAAACCGAAGTGGTAATCCACACAATTGCTTCAGTCTAGCAGATACTTGAGAAATGCTGGTGGGAGTTCAACATATACGTACACCAAATATTCGTTGACTTTAAGAAAGTATATGACAGTGTTGATTGTAACTTGCTGTACCAAATAATGCTTTGCGTTGGTATCCCAGCCAAATTAGTCCGTCTTACTAAAATGACAATGACGTCGACAACCTCACAAGTCTGCATCAATAACGACGCTACCTGTCGATACAAGAGGTACGTTATTATACAAGTCGGGCCAAGTGGTAGCCTATGCGGACGACATCAACAATTTGTCACGCTCGTTAACAACCGCCAAACCAATTTTTCTGAAACCCAACAGCGAAGCAAAACTAGTAGGGCTACAAATTAATGAGAATAAAACAAAGCTCATGACGCAGTCCAGGAAAAATATCTTAAATGCCCAAAATATCACACTTAGCGAATAGAATACAGCTCGCAATAAAATATATTTTGACAATCTTGGAGACCAGCTACATACACAGGAGAACAAATATGTGATAAGACCTGTGCTATGCTATGTGTGTGAAACGTGAACCCTAACCCAGGCATCCGCAAACATATTGACCGCCTTCGAAAGACGGGTCTTGAGGCGAATAATCGAAGCGAAACTAAACGGGGATCTATGGTGAATTCGATACAACCATGAACTGTATGCGATTTTTGACGAGCTGAATGTCTCAACGATTGTAAGAATGCGGAAGCTGCAATGGGCTGGCCACATGAATCATATGGACGGACAATACTTAAAAAGGTATTCGTTGGGAGAACTGTAGGGCGGAGACAAGTGGGGAAACCGAGGAAACGCTGGTCTGACTCGGTCGACGAAGACAGATCATCGTTGCTTGGATTTTTATATTGGAGGGCGCGGCCAATGGACCGATACAGTTGGAGAACCTTGTTAGAAGAAGCGAAGGCCTAAGAGGGGCAGCGCTACGAAGAAGAATCCACACAAAAAAGGGAGTCCCCCGAATAAGGACTATTAGTATCGGAGAAACGTCTGTTGAATTCAAACCAGCAGTGAAATACCTGGGCACTCTATCGACGTGAAGATGAGTTTTCCCGAGCAAATCAGGACCGGTAAGCTGCAGCGCTTGTAACAGTACTACTGAACTGAACTACTACTGAAAGCGGTTGGCAAAGGTGCAGAGACGATTTCTTCGAATTGCAGCCACGTATTGTTGTTCGTGATCGCAGGGGCGATACTCATCGCACTCCTTGCCAAAGAGTGCAAAGCTATATATATATATATATATATATATATATATATATATATATATATATATATATTATATATATATATATATATATATATATATATATATATATATATATATATATATATATATATATATATATATATATCTATCTATCTATATTATATATATATATATATATATATATATATATATATATATATATATATATATATATTATATATATATATATATATACATATATATTATATATATATATATATATATATATATATATATATATATATATATATCTATCTATATTATATATATATATATATATATATATATATATATATATATATCTATCTATATTATATATATATATATAGATATATATATAGATATATATATATATATATATATATATATATATATATATATATATATATATATGTATATATATATATATATATATATATATATATATATATATCTAGGTAAATGTGAAGGCGACAGGGAAGCGGTCACTAAGGAGGAAAGACCACGGTCTCTCGATTGGCAAACGTTTTGGGAGTGCGACACAAAGGAAAGATGAAACGCGCGGCTGATGCCAGACATGAGGCCCCGGACCCAGCTTTTCGGTCTTACTTGCCCAAGCTTGGTGAATCACAGCTCCCAACTACGTATTTTGTATAGGAGAGGTGGATGACGCCTACCCCAGCTGCTTTGCCTGCAAAAGATGAGACGCACTGCGTTATAACTTCTTCATTGAACTTGGAGAGCTACCCCCGGAAACTATAGTCGGGGGATGCTTACATCGCTAGACAAACAGAACCGCATGGCACAAAGTGTTCGTGCAGTACTGATAGACAAAAAGTGTGGGTTTTCTTTCTACCAACCCCTCCCCTCCCTTCTTTCCCGATAACTCGAAGGCGCTTCACAGCGAAGGAAAACAAGGCCTAGTCCGAAGTAATGTATCAACCGGTTCCAGGCTAGGTTCCCAGATTGACAGTGGAGTGTTTCATGGGTAGTCTAGCATAATTGCGCATTTGGGAGTACCACATTCAAAGTCTAAGCTTCCTTCACCGCCGTGCCAAAAAAAGTATCATACTTTCTCCGTCTCGCTAAAACCTTAACAGACCTCGGAGCACGTTTTAAGTTCGTACCAATGGATTGGCGATGTATGTTCGATTCAGACGGACTGCCAACCCTCGCATGGTGTGCAAAGATAACCATGGGACTAATAGTGCGACTACACACACGAGGGCTCCGACACCAGCAAAAGGCCGGCATATAGCCCAATCGAATGAGATGGAGCGAATAGGAGGAAAGGTGAAGCACTCAAGGAACATACTAAGTTGAACGAATCGAAAGATAATAGACTTTCTCAAGAAGCAAAGAGCAAATAATTCTCCGAGGCGACCAAAGCTAAAAATACGCCAGAGCGCCAAACTTTAAGTTAGGCTCTGCTGGTCAAACCTACCAATGAAAACTCCTATACATATGTCCTAGTCAAAGGTAAAGGAGCGTAATTTGGGCCAGATGCTACAAAAACTCCTGCGACGCAGTCGAAAATGTCCTTGTAGAGAAGACTACTGTAGACTCACTCAAGCCTATGATAATGATCAAAATCAGGGACATTGACGCCCTCACGGACTTGACTGAGGTTGAAGATGCCATCAAACGTGAGTTCCTTAGTTTGACTGGGGTTAAACTAAGGCTCAGTTGTCCGCGTGATGTAGTGGTTCGAGCGCTCACCCCGTAAGCCGAAACTTATTTGGAATGATTCTTCGGACGGACAATAAGCCCGTTCAGTTATGATATGTGCTGGTTTAAAATCAGAACGTATTGCAACTGGATGGACGGACAAACGGCCAAAGCGTGGTACTGACCATATCACCTTCTCGAGTGCCGCAACATATGATCAAGATAAATCGATACTCTAACTATCTCTAAGCGAAGACCCGATAGGGGCTGCATTGCTCAAAAAACCAAGGCTTACCAAAGAACATAAAAGGAGGTAATGCATGGTCATCGTCGGGTTTCTGTAATTTTTCTATTTCACGTTCATTCGAGGTTTCCGACATCTCATCGATTAAAGACGTGAAGTTTCGGTACGTGCCAACGGACTGTACCCCAACAGGTCAACTAGTCCGGGCACCCTTAGTCTACTCCAAGGTGGCTGCTTGCAGGCTATCTAGCTCGCAGAGAAATTTCGGTTATAGGTCTTACGCGAGTAGACTGAGTCCGGATACAATTTCTCAGCTACCGAGTCAAGTGCCCATTTAAAACGCGTACAACAATTTCCCGAAGAACAATTATGTCAGCACTTTAATGATGCCTTTTCGAGGTTGTCAATATAATAACAACAAGTTCGCGCGTTACCGATTTATATACCGTCGCGGTGCCAGAAATAAGTTACTTTAATTTCAACCGAAATATTTTACACTAATCAAAACTGTTAAACACAAATTATGGCATCGCGTACTGAACCGAGCGCACCAAACATTCGCGGATTTATAAGAAAAACCCTCCTCTTCACCGCATACCTACCTCCCGTTTTCTTTTCCTCCTGAAAAACCAAAAGAGTATAACTAGTTCAGCAAATCATAGTGATAATATTTTTTTTAACTCGAAATATTTTGCTTAAACATTTAATTGTATTAATTTAACCTTACTCTTTCGTATTATAATGAATTTTCATAAATGTGGTTACATTATTAAATTTCGAAATGTTCAGTTTTGCTTTTGTATACAAAGATAATCTGTATCCCAATTAAGAAATAACAAAAAACAAGTTGAGTAAGCAGGAGAGGGCTCCTACCAGAAGGTCTTTGTAAAGATCCTAGGGTTAGAAACAAGTTTTCTAATGGCGTGAATCGATAACTTGAATTATTCATCCAACACTTGATATGAAATCGTTCAAATCTATACAAAAGATGCACAGTTTCTTTCATAAGCACAGTGCAGCCGCCATTTCGATCTAGCTTAAATAATTTTTCTGAATGCTCGGCCGATTGAACATGTTCAAGCTAAACACTATTCCTTAAATTTTCATGAAAATTGAAAGAAAATAAAAGCGCCTAAGTCAATTTTAAATATATAGAGGGTTTTCCAATAAGAGGTATTATTTTGAATAAATCTTGTGATTTAACACCTTGCGACTTCTTCCTTTGGAGCCACGTGATAGAGAAGGCCTACGCCAATAGCCCAGCATCGGTTCAAGATCTCAAAGATGAAATTCGTTAGGCTATCGAGGACATAGGGCAGCCACTTTGCGATTTGGTTATAAAAAATTTCATGAAGAGGATATGGTCCTGTAAGCGTGTCGTCGTGGTTATTTGTCTGATGTTAGCTTTTGCTATTAACGGCATACCTTCTTCTTTATAATAAAATAAAATCTGATCATTTATATTAAAAAATGGCATTTTTCTTTTAATATTAAAATAACACCTCTTATTGGAAAACCCTATATCAACCATAAACACGTGTTATTGTTGTTGTAATTCCATATAATTGAAATGGCTATAACTCATTTGATTATGATTCGATCTCGATTAAATTTTGTGAACATATATAGCTTATGTCAGTCTATATAATTGAAACCGTTTTGATTTTATGGGCAAAAATGTAAAATCTACAAATCATACTATTATTAACAAAGTTGAACGAATTACGATTTCTAAGGTATTTGTTGCACTTGTACTCATAAAGGCCCACGTTCGTGATAATTTTCAGATTTTTTGGCTGCAAGGTGTCCAATCGCGAGGGGGGGAGGACACAAATTTTGGGTACATTTTGCCTTCCCCTGGACCCCCTAATTCATAAAATGATTTTTTTATTTCAGATTCTAAAAGATCTAATCAAGACCTTTCATTTGATACCCCACTCGACTACCTTTGATGAAAAAAAAATTTTAAGGGTCAATTCGTTATTAGGGGGGACCCCCCTTAAAAATTTTTAAAATTTTTAAGGCCTTAACTTTTGAGAGACTATCAATTCTGACCTTTTCACAAAGTTTGAGCACTCTAGCTTTTATAGTTTCTGAGGAAATCGGCTGTGATGCACGGACAGACGGACGGACGGACAAACAGGTCACGAAACTAGTAGGTCTTTGTAAAAAATTTTGTTACAAAGGCCTAAAAAAGAATCTTTTTTTGTTATGTTTGTTAAATTTTATAGATATTATTGAAACAAATATACGATATCTTGAACCCTAAAAGCAGCGATGATTTTCTTAAACATTTCATTAAGTTATTTTCTGTATTCACAAATACGTTTTGATCTAATATTTCAATCTTTGTATATTTAGGTTTATTTTACAGATCTTACGCACAATAAAACCACATAAATTGATGCAATATTACATCTTAAAAGTTGAAATTCTACCAGGGAGTTTATTGAAAACAAAGGAAAATATCAGTCCTGAAGACGAGCCATTATTAAAACGATTTCAATACAGCATACATATCCATTTTGAACATATTTTTAAGACACTGAAAAAAACACATAAAATTAACCTTTTTTAAGCGCTATTTATTATTAAATGTACTATCCAGATACCGGTATTTCGAAGACAAGCTATCCTCTTCATCATTTTTTTCAGTATCATTACGGGTGCTATTATTTCCGAAATGCTAATCATATTTTTAAGGCTCTACGAATGGTTAGACTGAATAAATTTGTTAAAATCTAAGATTATAAAATAATAGCGCTCTCATTTTCAAAACAAATATTTAACGTCAGACCAGCATTTCCTCGGTTTCCCCACTGGTCTCCGGCCTGCAGTTCTTCCAACGAACACCATTTTGGGTATCCGGTGTTCGTCCATATGATTCATGCGGGCAGGCCATTGCAGCTTCTGCAGTCTTACAATCGTTGAGACCTCCGACTCGTTAAAGACTTTATACAGCTCATGGTTGTATCGAATTCGCCATTGAACCTCGTCTAGCCTCGCTCCAATTATTCGCCTCAGGACTCGTCTTTCGAAGGCGTTCAGTATGTTCGCGGATGCTTGGGTTAGGGTCCATGTTTTACACCTAAGCATAGCACAGGTCTTTTCACAGATTTGTATACTTAGAGTTTGTTCTCCTGCGTATGTAGCTCCTTTTCAAGATCGTCAAAACTGAAGAAAATGAATTAAAATCTTTTAGATAACCAAAGTATATCCAGCCTGTATTCAAAATATAGTCTATTCGGAGAGATGCCCAGAGCAATTGGCCAGGTGGCATTATATGTTTAGGCTATTTTAATCGCAAAAAAGGAGCGGCTTGAGTCGTTGAGGGTGGAGGTCTCTTTTGTAGAATTCTCTCTCCGCACTGGCTAGAAAAAGGAGGCCTACCCCGAAATAATGTCTCAATGGTTCCAGGATAAATTCTCAGGTTGACAGGAGAGGTGTTTAGTGGGTTATCCCAAACTTAGAGCGCCGTGACTACAATTTACGGGTAGTATCAAAAATTTTTTATTATAGGTGATATCCGGGTTACGCCAGACGCCATCAATTACGTGCTGCAGCGATGTCTTAGAATGTGATAATTGTAGATGAATGTGATTAAAAAGAATCACCATATTAAAAATGCACTACTCATATTTACAATTAAAGTTCATTAATGCTATCAAATTGTTAATTTAAACAAAGTTGGTGACTATTGTTGTACATGATAACTTTCATACTGTATACGAATTATTTTTATTGGTTTGACGACTAAAGTGCCAATTCTCATTCATCACGCCTCCCATCTAATGATAGAACAGAAATCTAGGTCTACAATGATTAGGATATTTTGCCACGAAGGGGAGAGTGCCTCTAGGATTGGCCATAACGACAAACTCAAATTAGGCAAGCTGTTCCAATGGATCAGTACACCGTTTGATGCGATCGAGACTAAGTTCAGCTTTAACAAAATTGTTTGTACTAAGCTGAACAACAAGAGCGATTGGAGCTTTGAATCCAATGAACATTTCATAGAGCAACATGCAATCAACTGGTACACGGACGGATCTAAGACTGCAGACGCAGAGGGAATAAGAATTAGAGTGTTTGGACGTGGCATGAAAACTACGAACCACTGGGAATGATGCCAAGCATTTTCTTTGCGGAGGTCTATGCCATTGCACCAAATATGTCACTATGCAGGGACAAAGGATACAAGGGCAAAATGATAGCCATCTTGTTGGAAAGCCAAGCATCTTTTAATGCCATCGAATCAATAGTAACATCGAATATGGTTCAAGCATCTTTTCAACTGGTGCCAGGGCACGCAGTAAGGAGTCGATAACAAACAAGCAGACATTCTTAGCGAAGAAAAAATCAAACCTTTAGTGCTGTCGAAAAGCGCATTGTTCCCAGAGACCTGGAAGAAAAAGTAGCTAGGGAACGTAACTCTGGAGAAGTTATGCGAGGCTTAGAACAGCGTGTTTCTTAAGGCCTATGATGAGAAACGATTTATAGATTGTGCATCAAACTAGGAACAAATCAATTAGGATCCGTGAGAAATTTTTTTCTGACAGGGCATTGTAAACATGGACATCTTAAGAAAATGGGTCTTAAGGAGAATGGCGCGTAAAGATTCTGGGCGTTTACTGATCAAACACTAGACCATCTTCTGAAGTACTGCGAAGCTCATTTCCGAAGGAGGAGACAGTCAGGGAACTTACTCCCCACCCAATTATAGAGATAAGGAATAAATACCTTCTGGCGACCAAAGTGGGTTAAGGAAGATAACGCTCTGACTTCCGATATTAAAGATTACCACTAAATAAAAAAACTCTGCTCTGCATTTTAACAGTGGGTGCTCCACTTGTTTTACCAAATTCAATTATTATGTCAGTAGTAGAAAGCGCTCCTGTCTGCTAGAAATACAGAAAACTTAACAAGGAAAAAAACTAAACATACGAGTATTCTTTGCTGTATGTCCGTCGGAGCAGAAATTTGAAGCAAGACAAACATTACCCTAAATATATGGCCAAATTATAGCCCATGCGGCCATCAAAACTCGTTTTAGATCTTTCATAATCACCAAAAAAACTCTGTTGAACATCAACTTTGTTCCGAAACAACTAGAGTTACAAATAAACAAACTGAAAACCAAAATCGAGAAAAAATTTAACGCTTAGTGCTTAATATGCTAGAAAATTTAGATTAATTGATTTAGACTCAAAATTGACAAAGCACTGCAAAGAAACTATAGAAAAACTGCGAAGAAAACAGCTTCCGTACAAATTTTTGATAATTCTCATTATCCGGATGGAAAACAAAGCGTGAAACACACGGACCTATTGGAAGAATCAGTTAGGTTGCCCTTGCCGTGAATTATTGGAGCAAAGCTAGAAAAAGTGACGACAAATATACAACACTGAACCCTCTGAAGAAATTGACGAACATGATGATAAAAAGCTGAAATGAACTAGCGGCGTGATACGCATGGAGCATCAAAAGGTACATAAAAAGATGACTGAAGTGTACAGACTAGTCGAAAATGCAAAGAAACGCTAGTTTGGCACCGTTTCAATCCTGGAGTTTAAGGACCAGCTGGTGAACCAATACAACTGGAGACACTATGCGGATGCCACGGCTAAGAATTGGAAAATGTAATTGCACAATTATACGCGAGTTTTTATTCCCCAGTTTAATACGAAAGGAATACGTTACGAAATATTTTTTAAATTAAACAGAACTTTCTCGGTGACATAGCTAAATGCAAAAAATAATAACGCAATTTTTCACCAGATTTAGGGGTTGCTCAATACGGATTGTGTTGTGTTGAATGAGTAAACAATTTATTGATCATGGTTTACTTTTCCGATATCACTAACTAGATTTAAATAAAATATTAAAAACTGGCAAGCTTAAATACCACTGAAATCCGCAAATACGGCACACAAGATCATATAAACTTATTCTTGATGAATGTATTAAGTATTGTGAACACCGCCACGCCCTACTTATGTTTAAATTTACTTTATGCCCTTCATTTAAAAGAGAAATTACCCTGGAATGATTTCTTGCATAAAGCCCGTTAACTATTATTTTACCTTAGACACTTGTTCACTAGTTCCTTATTAACATTTAAACTGCGATTTCTAACAAACGACAATGGAAAACGTACAGAATATTTCACTATAGATATGGAAATACTACTTGTTATCTTATCGAAAAAAGCAACAGATAAAACAAGCTATGTTAAGATTATGTTAGTCACCATGGCAAATATATTGGTTTCTACACTACTGCGGTGATCGATTATGCTTTTTAAAGTTTCTTGTAAAATATACATTTTAACATTAAGCCTTCTTATTATTTTGAATTTATTGTTGCGAAATATGTTCAAGATCATCTGTGGACTTGTAAAATTTGCTTTCGATTTCGAATCCCTTTGATTGTATATAATCATAGAATACGTGTAAATGCAAACGTACGTACGGGGTTTGCAGATAATTTTTCAGTGTTTATGATCATCATTTCGTAAATTTTGATTTTCCTTGGGCCCCGTCATGCACAATATGACTTTTTGTTCCAGGGTCTAGAAGTTCTAACCAAGATCTTTCATTTGGTACCCTACTTGACTTGATATAAAGAAGGTTTAAGGTTCATTTCAGTATGAGAACTGAAATTTTTCATTGTTCGGTAAGACCCATACTTTTGTGAGACCACCACTTCTGACGTTTCTACAAGGTTCGAACTTTGTATCTTCAATAGTTTTTGAGGAAACTAGCTATGACGCACGGACGGCCAGGCAGAGGCGAAACTAGTAGGTCTTTGTAAAATTTATTTTACGAAGCCCTAAAAAATGAGTTCAAATTTCTTTGTAATATGATATAAAAATCAACCGATTAGATGTAAGGTAAGATAAGACTGCATACCAAGACGCAATTTCAACGGATCGTCTCTGCTGCTGAGCAACATAGTCACAACGACTTCGAACACAATGATAAATTTCATCGGCTCATGCGAATTTTTACTGGCGAGTGTTCGCATAAATGTTCAGTTTGTATTAAAACATTCATAAAATCTGGTCAACTGGCGATGAACTTCCGAACGCATACGGGAGAGGAATCGCACAAATGTCCTGTCGAAAAATGTGGAAATGGATGTACATTTTCGCGAAGGCTTAAAGTTCATTCCCGAACGCATCCTGGTGTGAAGCTTTGTCATTGCGATATATGCTCCCGTGATTTAGGATTTAATCATGTATTTATATTGCATCGCGTACAACGCTATGGATCGTAATGTTACAAGTGCACCATAGGCGGCGAGACATTCAAATATAAAAACGAATTGGAAGTCCATATTAAACGACATGCAAATTAGTTTTAGGTAAGTGTAGATCCGTGTCTTGATAAGCTGTCTTGGTTAAGTAGGTGTGTCCCGAGTTTTAGTAGCCTCTAGCGGTAAATAGTGAAACTTGTTATAGGATAGTTCCATATCTTCAATTAATAAATGTGAGCCCTAGATTTGTTAGCGTAGCTTTACATAGGATTAATATATATTTAAGATGAATAGAGCATTTCACGCTTCTAGCGGTAGATAATTATACTATTTACAGTTACAGTGGAAGGGTGACTTAGATGTACGGAATTTCATGACGCGTTGCTCATGGAAGGGTGTTTATGCTTAAGTATGGATGGCCTTGTCGGAAAGTAGGAATGATGTGCATCGTTTGTTGGAAGATGGTGATCGGGATGTAGATAGCATGGCAGTGATGCTTCTAGGCATGGAAATTAGCGTATGTAAGTGACTTTGCTTGTCAGAAGTGGTGTTGTGTGCGCGTAGACTTACCTGCCGGTGATACTTTTAGGACGTTGGAATCTACATCATGGAAGAGAAGTGGCATGGCGTACGTTGCATTCTAAGGTGACTTTGCTTGTTGGAGGCGGGCACGTTTGCTTGGTAAAGATAGCGCGTGCATTGCGCCTTGCCTGGCGGTGGGAATCTTTAGGGGTGCCAAAGTTTTTGTGCGCCCGTGGGTTGCAGATAACGTGATGCGTGGCACTGACAAGTGTTTTCACAAATGTCCATTCACTGTGCGTAAATGGGCATTCATCTCCCTGTCACAAAAAAATGTATTTTTTTCGGTGGGACTACTATCCTGATTGCTCAAGTCTTGGATGCAGTGGAAGATATCTTAATATTTGTTGTAATGCGTATTTGGTATTTAGATCAGTATTAAAGGGGTTGATTGTGTTTTTTTTTATCGGGCAATAGTTTAGTTTGCTTGTGGCAGCATTTTGTTTGTCTTAGTCATCATTACTAATTTCTTGGAATAGTCTCTCTAGTTCAATCTCTGATTTTCCCATTATATGGAAGTATGACATTATATGCATGAGTATATTTTTTCTCTGCTTTAGGATATTCATTGGTTTTGTTCAAAAATTCTAATGATTATGGACGACGAGTTTCAAATGAATTATCTGCTCATTTTTTGGTACATCGTACCATTTGCTTATGATTTTCCCCTTTTGATAAGCGCCAGGTGAAGATGCTTTACTTTTTAGATCACCATGTTGACATTGATCTTTTGGGTATTTATTCTCAGTTTGAGATTATTTATGGATGTTGCCTGGGAAAGATTTTATGATTTATGGCTTCTGGGATGCTACTTTTTCATGGAGTTTATGTATGATGGATGTAGGAATCATCGTAGTGAACCTAATGAGTGGAATATTTACGCATTTTCATTGATCATTTCTTGTTACATACTGAAAGGATGAATAATATAGAAAAAGGATGAATAATATAGAAATGTGTCGAGAGAGGTTCAATTTCAAGAAAAGCTCAAAAAATGTGAAAACGGGGTCAAGCTTCCAATGAAGGATGTTCATGATGAAAACCAAGATAAGAGCGAGGAAGAAGAAAATTCAATGGTTGACATTGAAGAAAAGTCTGAAGCCTACCCTGAAGAATATTCAAAGGTCAACTCAGAAGATGAAGACCAGAAAAAACATCAAAAAGCAATGAAGATTAAAACACTGGACTTGAGTCAGACTCCGGTGAGGAGGAAATTCCAAGCAATAATCGAGGAGAATTTTGAGGGATCAATCAACTATTAGAAAGCCCAAACGTTTAGAAGATTGGGTCATGATAATGGAGGACCTTGAAACTTTCGAGTATGCTTTGAAAAGCGAGGATTCAAGGCAATGGAAAATAGCCATGGATCTGTTGTTATCGGGAAGTTCGTAAATGCGAACTGTTCGAGAAACTTTCAAAAAATGTTGAAACATCACGGCCTCACTATGCTGCCCATAGATGCTCCACAAAATTTACTGAATACAGCATTGGGAGGAGGACGTAAGCTCATTCTATCTGAAAATCGAAGACAGACTCTGAAAGGTGCAGTGCAAAATAAGGCCATCAAAGATAAATTGCCAAATGATGCGAGTACGTGGCGAAAGATTTCGTACAGTAAAGTTGGTAATAATGCTAAAATTCACAATAAAAAGGCACCGACATCTTCAAAAGTTAAAGCGTAACGCCAATCAAAAATAAGAATCTTAAAATCATCAGTTTCGATATGTTCATGCGAATGTACGGAAACGAATTAATAAATTCATTTAAAAGGGCTGGAGAATTTCCAACAGAATTCACAAAATTAATTAAAATAAATAATATTTCAAATAGGAAGCCTATTATCAACACTATAGAAACGTTTGAAGATGGGCGGATAGAGCAATCTGTCAACGACGAAAAAGAATTATATTCAGAAGATAATGACGATCTTCCGCCCGACATAATCGAGTTTGCTCCGGAAGGAAGCCAAAGATAATCTCAATGACCAAAAACACGACCGAACAGCTGTTTCGACTCATGAACAAGACTTCATTCCATCGAAAGTCTTTTTGACAAATTCAAATCTAAATCAAGCAGACATACCTACCCTAAATATGCCTAAAATTTTTCGACAGTTATCTTTGCTACAGAATAATTTTAATGAATTGAATCGTGCGACAATCATGAACAGAAAACCAAACAGTAATCACAAGACTCGGCCGACTGGTTTTTGGGTGAACTTGTAGGATATGCGAGTTGATCAGAAATCGGCCGGTGGAGCATGGTTTGAGCAGTGGTTGCTGGGTGGTTGTTGGGGAGCTACGATTTGGTCGTTGGCCGCTTCGGATTCAGTCTGTGGAAGGAGAAAAGTAGAGTTGAGTTTTTTGAGGAACTGAATATTGTTTTGGATTTGGACGTTGGCCGCGGCAGTGGAATTCGGTCGGAGAAGAGCTACCCCAACGCATTAATTCACTAGTGAATAGTATGAAAAGATCAATACCATAACCAAAAAATTTCAAAACGGCGCAGAGAGGGCAAACGTCGGCGGTTTTTTGTAAATTTCGCACATGAAATCTGGTCTGCGCCATCTGTTTCATAGATATCTTCCGAAAACGTCCAGTTACTGTTAATTATATGGGTTGTGTAAACTTTGCCCAACACACAGCGGGTCGGTATTGTGTGTTCGTTTACCTATTGCGGAGAGTATCTTATATATATATATATATATATATATATATATATATATATATATATATATATATATATATATATATATATATATATATATAAATATGGGATATAACAAAATTTGTGACCACGCTAGAGGTTGCAATTTTTCTCCGATTTTCACCAAATTTTCAGAAAAGGTGTATTGATTAAATATCTCGGTTAAGTTCGTGAATCAGCTGTATCGGCCAGGCGAAAGCAAAATGGCGGCCATTTTAGGCGAATAATCTTGATTTCTGTTCTGACCCAAGTATAGCTCCGATTTGGATGAAATTTGGTACAAAGGTTCACTAATGTATGTGATGAATCTCACAATAAAAAATCCAAAGTCGATACAGCAGAAACAAAATGGCGGCCGCTCAAAAGTTGAAAAACGTACAAAAATTGTTGTTGTAGTTTTGACCGAAGCTTTCAACCAATGTTAATGAAATTCGGTAGTTTGATAGAAGCTATAAGTATCTAAAGAGTTATTTAAAAAAACTGGAGGTCAAGTCGCAAAAAACGAAATGGCGAAATGCAAATTCCAAAATGGCGGCTGTTTAATTACGCGTTTTTTCAGGTTTTTGTGGCCACATTTTCTAACAGAATTTGATGAAACTTGAAATCTCTGTACTATGTTCTTGTATTATGCAAAAAATTATTAAAATCGAATGAAAGGTAAAAAAGTCGAAAATTTAAAACTTAATATTTTTAGCTGCCATTTTCACTAAAAATTGAATACTTTTGCCCTGTCTAGTGAAACTCCTATTTGAACGAGATTTGGCACATTGATTAATGAGGTCCTAGCACGCAAAGATTTAAAATAATCCAAAATCAAATGCATGCATTCAAAATGGCGGCTCCCAAAGGTCTGAAGGCACGCATAATTCGCTATTTTAGTAGCAACTGAAATAATAAATATTCTTCATGGAAACGTTTTAAATGACTTTAACTTGGAAGTATTTATAAACCAGACCATTTTTAAGATATTGTAAAATATTCTTAACAATACCCTAAAAAATTATAAAATTGCGACTTGTCTGTCCGTCCGTCCGTCCGTTTGTTCGTGCGTCATAACAAGTTTTCTCGCAAACCAGATGAACTAGAATGAGGAAATTTTCTACGTAGGTCAAAAGTGGTGCCTCTTGAAATTTGCAGTGCAAGAAAATATTTTAAGGTATTTAAGGGGGGTCTCCCCATAAGGGCGGTGACTTAAAATTTTTTTTAATTACTGTAGCCCTCTAGCAGCCAAGTTGCTCAACAGATTCCGGTGAAATTTGAAATTATAAGTTATTAAGGGAAGTTAATTTAATTTAATTTTGCAAATCGAATGACTAATGAAAAATTCGAAAATTTACAGCGTAATATTTTTAGCAGCCGTTTTCAATAAAAGTCAAAATGACGGCCCCTGATAGTTCAGAAAAGAATTGAAAATGTATATATTAATGGCAACGCAAGTGCTGATTATACTTTTATGGAAATCTTTTGAAATTAACTATTTGAGCTATTTAAGCCTTTGTGTGGTAACCAGTGTAAAATGTGTAAACAGCAAATGTGAGAGCGAAACCTGTATTTATATGCTTACAACAATTTACTATCCGCCGATTTTCAACATGTAATCCATACGTGTGGAACTCAATTTAGTTAGCTAAATATTTGCGCCTCTATGAAGGGTCGCTAAATACGAACGTGGGCAGATTTTTTTATGTTAATAAATACCCATGTGGTACTACAAAAATTGCAGTAAGAAGTCTAGTAGTAGGTAAGCCAAATTCTTTTTCGAAACCTTGCGCTACATACTAGAAATTTACCTTTCCGGCTGGTGCTGCCAACGGGGATTTTTTTTCTTCATATTATGTTGCCACCGCCGTGGCTGTTGTTCGCAAAGCAAAAGGTGAGGAAATCGAAAACAATTTGTGTTGTTTGTGTGGTGCAGTGATGTGAACCTGGAGTAAATGATCAGCGAGCGAAAAGACGCGTGAAGATCAGAGTCCGATCGTTTTGAGAGCATCGTGGCGCCGTGGAATTGATCTTGTCTGTGATTCTGAGACATGGCTGCGGTGCGAAAAATTGTTTGAGAATGACGGAACTTGTAAAATCTGTCGAAAATTCTGCGACTCAAGCCATATCGTTACACAGACACTGTAAATGAGCACATTAAAAATGAAAATCCGATTTCAATGGAACTCTACTCTGTATTTAGGGTAACAAGGCAATAAATTGAAGTAATAAATCAAGCATGGAAACGAAATCAAAATTTCCAACAGCTAGTGCAAACGTGAAATAGCGCTGTTAGATTCATCTTAGGCGAGCAAACTATTTTTAATTATAAAACGTTTTGATAACGACCTACATAAATTTTACTATAGTTGTTCCTGTTAAGTTATTCCTTTTCGTCATTTGTGAACGTAAAAAGTGTATAGTTAGAACCAGTTGAAGAAATTGCTAACCGTGAAAAGCAAAATCTTAAAACACCCAAATTTTAGCCAACCAAATGATAGTTTATCCCAGTCACAGCGTACACCTTGAGCACTGCCGGACGTGGGTGAGGCGTTATTTTTTTTTAATCTTAAAAAAATACATTAATATTCACCTATTATTTTGTCGTCATTCCATTTTTATATGGTATTACAAATTTATATTATGCGAAATTTTCGAATTCGTTAATTATGAACTTTAATATATATTAAATCTATATAATAAAATTTATAAAATGTGTTCACATTAATATATTCATGTCATATGGGTATTTATTACTTATTTACCTTTTAAGAATATAATTTTTTTGAAATTTTAATTCTTTTTAATATTTGTGCATGCCAAGTTCTTTGTGTAAACGAAAATAAAAAAATGAATCATTAAGAAATTTAAACGCCGGTCTTCTTTTTTCCTCTGAAGCGGGTTATGATCCGCTACATGGGGAGTTACATCTTCTTGAGGTTGTGCTAGTTTTATGTTTTAGGGGCTTTCACGCCATGGGATGATAGGTATCTGAAGATGGACCTAGTCATCAGGATTAAGATCCGGATAGGAGGATGCGTGGGGCACCAAATCCACCTGGTCGCCCAATTATCGAGTATTTTTTAGCTTCCCCGTTGAAAACGGAAGCATGACTTGTGTAATCAGTAGGGTAGGCAGGAATTAATAGACCCCCTTCGGATAAATTACGGCCAATTGAAATCTTAATTCGTACGCAAAAATAAATTTTTGTAGTGTGCTTTGCGCTGAAGAAAAGAACCCGCTCCATGACACCGCAGAAACTCGCTGCCAACGTGCGTACGCGTCGTCAGGCAAGGCCATTCCAGCGAAGCCCAAATATTAGCTCGCTAAGGCAGTTAACATCGCTGCTATCCTTTACGATCTTATTTATATTTCAAAGATAAACTCTACAAATGGGGCCTAACGTGGGGCCCGAAAAGGCCGGCTGTTTGCCAGTCGTGAGCGTGAGACAGACCATTGTCTCTCGGTAACTGCACTGGTGTCAAATTCTGGGCGGACGAAAAACTGAAGGCTCTTACACTTTGTGTGACAAATGTTGTTTTAGACATCAGTATCACTTGTACCTGCTCCGCTGCTGTCCATTGGAGTTTCACTCCATTGGCAGGCAGACTAGTAAGTCAAGTGATACTAGAGTTTCTGTGTGTGGTTCAGAAGATTGCTTACGTCTAATCTGCAATCTCGGTCCAAACTTACCCCTCCTCAACACCCAAAGTAACACCATGCGTCTTTAATTAAATAGATGTGACTGCGTCTTATTGCCCACGAACACTATTACAAGATGCTTGTTACTTGTAAGTTTGGTTAGCTTAGTTGGTCAATAACTATCTAGCTGATTGGCACTGGTCATAGAAACAAGTCTCGGAGACGGGGAAGCTGGCAAATACTTGAAAAGGTCCCATAAAACACCACAACCCCACCACATTGATGTTTTATCCGGAGTAAGGGAGAAGGAAAAATACTGGTTTTTGGGATAATGTCTTTATATACACTGGTGACACGCATGGACAAGATTTAAACGCAAATTGAGCAGCTATCTCGTTCACGTTCACCGGTCCTTCCGCAATTGTCAGCACAGCGGGCGGAAAACACAGATCCCTGGTTGCTACCTTAGACATGACAGGTCGATCGAGTCTCACCCAGACTAAGCGGCGTAATGAACTCGATGGCGCTGGAATACCAGCCTAACACAACCGGCTCAGCGATTTGGGGAACAGACACTTAATCCGGGCTTAAACCAGCCTAATTAGGTCCGGGGCCAAGAACGCACCGCGTTCGTACCTACGGCCCCAGTGTACCGCCCGATGCTTTGGCACGCGTGGGATCCCATGCAAACATAACCAATGGAAGACCGTCGCTTTGAGGTGCCCACTAATCTGATTTCCCTGGTGCCACCACATCCCACTGTCCAGTTGGAAGTTAGTGTCGGGTCAAGACGACCTAGTGACAATAGGAACGTTTAAACGGAGGTTAGAAATTTGGCTTCATTGATTCTCGTAGGGGACCCCCGACTGGTTGCGAGACGTGCACAGTTATTACGAGTATTTACCGGACAAGCTCTGCGCTAATTCTGGCGCTTTGTGGATGCATTCTCAAGGTACGATTGGGAAACATTAAAAATTATTATTTACCGGACGAGCTCTGCGCTAATTCTGGCGCGTTAAGGATGCATTCCCAAGATACGATTGGGAAGCAATAAAAAACGCGGCACTTCAGGAATTTTTACCGGTTGAAAGTGAGGCCATTTTGAAACAGAGACTTCAGAGTAGCCGTCGACTGACTCATGAGTCAGTGGACGACTACTAAGTAGCTTTCTGTTGCCTATTGGAGCGTTCAGTTAGTCCGATGCCTGAGCAAGAATTTCTTGGAGGGTATTCGGCCTGAGTTACGTAAAGGATTGCCACAGTCTCCACTGTCAGACATGCTTCGGAAGGGTAAATTCGTCTGGACTGAAGTCAGCCGAAAGGCATTTGATGTGCTGAAGTAATCTTTTCTTTATGATTTCAGTAAGCCCTTTTCCATCCATTATGACGCCAGTTACCAAGGAGTAGGTGCAGTGCTAGTACAACCGACTAAAGACGGTCAGGAAGACCCGATTGCATTCATGTCCAGTAAGCTGAGCTCGGCACAGAGGAATTATACCGGTTCCTAGAAGGAATCGTATGAATGCACAAGATTTTTGCACAATACTAGATACATTATTCTCAATTGAAAAAAATTCAATCACAGTGGCGGACACAAACATTGATGTACTAATGAAATCACCACAATCAAGGATTTATAAGAATACGCTAGAAACGAATGGAGTGGTAATCATAAATAACAACAAAATTACTCGCCCAGTTTCAAATACCTGTCTGGATCATATAATAACCAATTATCTAAAAGGGGCTGAAAACATTTGAGGACTGGCCAGAGCTGGATCACCGTGTATTAAAAATAGCTATTCAAAACCAAACCCTGAACAAACACGAGGTGACTTACAAAACGTTCAGATATCTAGGTAAGAAGCATACGAGAATTACTGAAGAAGCGGAAACCAAATAGTATTATTGAACTCAAAAATATCATCAAAGCTGCTAAGCAAAGCTCTACAATTGAGAAAAAAATCAGGTGTCGCCAACGGACTTGAATAACAAAAAAAGTAATTGATGCAAGTATTAAAAAAAGGAAGGCATACATGGGCTACAGGAAGAACAATGAAAATCAAGCTTTCCAGTCTATATATGCAAGCGAAAAAACAATCGAAACGACTGGTGAAAGATGCTAAATTCTTATATTTCTCAAGAAGAATGGAAACAGCGGCTGACAACTCCCATGAAATATGGAAAATAATAAATGAGGTAAAGGATAACTCTTCATCCCGGGGTATATTACAAAACTTTCAACTGAATCCTGATGGGCCCTATAATACATCGTGTCCACGTGACGCGGCGAACTCATTAAATAACATTTTTTCAACAATTGGTGGAAGAATCACTACAGAAATCGTTGCCAGTTCAGCAAGCAATTTAAATACTACAAATATCTCAATAAATTCCATCCTTCACATTCATCAAACAAATAAAGGGGAAGTCTTAAATGTAATCAATGGATTGAAAAAGAATACGGCGCCAGGCATCGATAGCATCACGATGAATGAGATTAATATAATGAAGGAGGACATAGCCGAGCTTATGGCAAATTTTATAAACGTGCGTATTAGGAATGGGTCATTTCCGGAAGTTGAATAACTTGCAAAAATAGTTCGTATATTTAAGGGTGGTTATAAACTCGACCCGAATAAATAACTATCGCCCGATTGCGCTGCTGACGGGATTTAATACGATATTTGCAAAATACTAAACAATCGATTGACATCATTCTTAGTTGAGAACTTTATCGTAAGCCAACATCAGTTTGGTTTTCAAAAGAACAAGAGGACTTTGGATGCCCTACATTCTGTCACGCGTTTCATCAATCTAGGACTTGACTTGACGTCATTGCAATTTTTGTGGATTTGAAAAAAGCATTAGATACAGTTGATCATGACCTTTTGCTTCGTAAACTTGAATCGTATGGTATTCAGGGTAGCCCTAAGCAGTTGTTTAATAGTTATTGGGAGGGAAGATCGCAGAGAACTTTAATCAACAATGTCCTGAGCGATCGAGCACCTACCTTTCCAAAGGTTCAATACCTGGCCCAACTTTGTTCTTGCTATACACAAATAATCTGAATACATGTGGGCTGACGGGATATCACACATTATATGCTGATGGCACAGTTCTACTTTATTCAGGACGAGACAAAACTGCCATTGAGAGGATCTAGGAAAATTCCATCAGTGGCAAAAGAACAAAGGAGACATAGATGTCAAACTAAATATGAACGGCGAAAAATTGCAGAGTGCTAGAAATGAAATATCTTGGTCTTATCATAGACCATCGTATGACCTGGTTGCCACACATAAATAGCTTAAGGAGGCAATTAGCCCCACTAATAGGCTTGTGAAGAAAATATGAGTCTTTTCCAATGCACATCAAGAAACTTATTCTAAATGCATTTGTCCTGACGGAATTACATTATGGAGTACTTATTTGGAGTCAATCAGGCAAAGCAACATCTAAATAGTATATCCAGCCTGCTGACCAAAGCCTATAAAAAAAATTCTGAAACTGCCAATGCTTACTCAAACTAGTTTGGTTTACCAATTAGCAAACTCATTAACCTTTAGTCAAATCATTATCAGTTTATCTACAAAAATTTAAAAACTAATGGATCGGAACGAATACCATTAATTAAAGTATCAACAATCAACCCATATAATGCGAGGAATGCAGATCAAATTTTTGCCAGAAAGGATCGCCTAAAGAACGATGCAACGAATGATGCTCTGCGTATATATAACAATCTACCAGAAATGGTTAAGAAAGCAAACTCACTTTTGGTATTCAAAAAAAGACTAAGGGAGCATTTAATGAGCACTGATTGAAGCGTGGACCTGTGGTTCTGCTTTTATGAGCTCAGTATCTTAGCGCTTTGTTGACCCTATCGGCGAGATACTGAAGGATTTGTTCACATTATTTTGTGTGCCCCCTTATACCGATGTATTAAACATTGTCTGGGTGGCCCAAAAGATGAAGCGACGTAATGTGAATGCAGATCGCACGAGCGTTGCGCGACGAAGAAAGAGTGATGGAGAGAGCGGTAGGGAATGGAGGTATTAAAAAAAATGAAAGCGTTAATGGCAATAAAGAAGTACCAAACATACATAGAATGCCACCCCTTTGAAATCGTCACCGACCATGCCTCTTTACAATGTTTGATGAAACAAGCGGACTTACATGGTTATCTCGCCCGATAACCCCTCAAACTGCAGGGTTTTGACGTCACCATGGGGAACTCAGAGTCTCGTACCAGACTCTTTCTCGTAAATGTTCTCACCCGAGGGCGCGAAATTAGTCCATAATGATGATAGCCCACTCGAAGTAGACCTTGACAGCCCACACTTCGGCTCGGGAAGTTACACAGGTTTGAAGCAAACGATTGTTTTCCAACAATCACAACTGCCCCACCTGAAGGGTAACCCACCACAGGAAGAAGAGTCGTGGAACTTGTGGGTGGCGGAAGAAATGACACATAGTCTGATCTCCCGTGCACGTGACTATCCCCTTAGTGCGGCTATGGGCGAACATTTCGGCGATTGAGGTAATATTTCTATTGGCCGAAGATGTTTCGGCAGATCAAAGAATATGTAGCTGCCTGCGAAACCTGTAAGAAAACTAAAGCGCCCCGGCAAGCGCTCCGTCCTTCCATGAGCCAGCTAAACGTTCCCGATTTTGCAGCGATTATATCTAGACCTACTTGGTCCTTACCCTCGCTCGTCTTCGGGTAATGTTTGGTGCGATCGTCGTCTTGGACACGTTGTCCAAATTCCACTTTGTAGAGCCCATTAGGAAATTCAAGACTACACCCATCGTGAGATTTTTAGAAAACCCGGGTCTTTCACGTATTCGGTGTTGAAGAGACATCTACACAGATAATGGTTGCGCTCGTGTTATCATTCTGTAACGGGCGTCTCGCCTTAGTTCGCCTGTCATGGTAAATCATACGAGCTGCTTCGGCGAATAAAATCTTTAGTCGCGAAGCGCGTTACAATTTGCGATCCAAATCCTCTGAGTAAAAAGGAGACAAATTATATTGGCGGAACTTCCGTCAGAGCGACGCAGCACTACACTATAACGCGAAGCTAGACCACCGTTATTTGAAATGCAGAGTGTTAAAATATATATATATATATATATATATATATATATATATATATATATATATATATATATATATATATATATATATATATATTTATACTTATATATATATATATATATATATATATATATATATATATATAAATATACATTGTGATATATATATATACTTATATATATATATATATATATATATATATATATATATATATATATATATATATATATATATATATATATATATATATATATATATATATATATATATATATATATAAATATACATTGTGACAAAAAAGTACCCGGAAATTGCAAATAAAACTCAAAATATTCAATTATTCATCAATATTTATTTTGTCGCCTTCAAAGTAGTCCCCATCAGATGCACTACACTTACGCCAACGATTTTTCCAGTCCTCGAAATACTTTTCATAAGCACTTTTTGGGAAGGCCTTCAGCTCCTTCAGCGAGTTTTGTTTTACATTGTGACAAAAAAGTACCCGGAAATTGCAAATAAAACGCAAAGTATTTAATTATTCATCAAAATCACACGGAGCCGGATGCTACAATATTTATTGCGTTTTTGGCTTTAAATTCAGTCACAATAAAAAAAAAAACAAAATCAGAAAAATCGCAACGCACTACTGAGCCTTAAGCAGCTGTTGTAAACAAACTGGTTGACAGATCGCGCTCATATTTGGCATAGTAATTAAGGACAGTCCTAACAACTAAACAAAATACGTTTTTTGGAAATATTTACCCGGGGAATTACAATTACAATTTCCAGGTACTTCGTTGCCATAATATATATATATATATATATATATATATATATATATATATATATATATATATATATATATATATATATATATATATGTACATGTATTTATATATAAATATAAATATATATATATATATATATATATATATATGTATATATATATATATATATATATATATATATATATATATATATATATATATATATATATATATATATATGTATTTGTATATATTGTATATTGTTACATGTACAACCATTAAGAACATCAACAAAATGACTTTACTCGAAACCACGAGAACCCACCAAGCATGATCAACATCTGAAAGTGACGTCACCCCATTCATTAAGCTGCTCCAATATACCCGATACCTCTCGGCAGAACATTCGCCAATGTACGAGAAATGGGTTGAATAGGTAGAGACACAGCTTCCTTTTAATTTTGTGGTTTTTTATATATATATATATATATATACAAAAAAAAAATAAATAAAAAAAACACAAAATTAAAAGGAAGCTGTCTTTTTCTATTTTTAGTTGGAGTATTTTGTGAAGGCGAAAATGAATTCGATTACAAAAATTAAAGGCGTCGAGGAAAAGGTTGACCAGGTCGAGGAAAAGGTTTACCAGGTCGAGGAAAAGGTTTACCAGGTCGAGGAAAAGATCAGCCAGGTCGAGGAGAGAATCAACAACGAGATGGAAAACATGAAAAAGGAATTGGAAGCAGCAAAGGCAGTAGTAACCACTTCACCAGCCCGCTTACAACCGCAGTGCAAAGCTCGTCTAGAAATGTGAAAGCACCAATATTCGACGGGCAAGCGGTCTGGAGTATTTACAAAATCCAGTTTGAAGCCGCAGCTAGGATAAATCACTGGAATGAGCAGGAACGAGCAACTGCATTAATTCTTGCTCTAAGAGGCCCAGCTGCCGAGCTTTTGCAGACGATCCCCGTCGAGTTGCACTCAAACCCGGCTGCTATAATGAATGCGCTCGACATGCGTTATGGAGACGATCATCTGAAGCAGATTTATTGGTCACAGCTACGGCAACGGATGCAGAAGTCTGGCGAAACCCTACAGCAGCTAGGTCAAGACATTGAGCGACTAGCACTTTTGGCTTACCGAGCCTACGACCCAGAACATCGAGATGATGCAGCAACAGAAACATTCATCAGCGCACTAAAGGACCCGGAATTGCAACAAGCCGTGCGTTTAGCTCAAAAGCAAACGGTTAAGGGCGCATTGGCTTACAGTCTGAACTTTGAGGCAGCGAAAAATGTGACTCGTACCACTGCCCGGGTTCGCGAGGTAGTGGCAGACGAGTGCAGGTGTGAGCGCGTCGAAATTGAGCAAGAGCCGCAGGTAAATGGTGCGCCTAGATGCTGGAATTGCGGAGAGAAGGGGCACCTGCTAAGAGACTGCTAGAAGCGAAGAAAACCGAGCTATTGTCCAGGGTGTGCAGCTAGGAGAAGATCTAGACCGAGTCAGGAGCCCAGAATGGAAACCCTTCAAGCTGAGGGGTCGGGAAACATGTAAGAGCCAACTTCGTGGGGTAGAGGTTGGCTAGGAGGATTGACGTCGCCAGCAACACCATCACCGTGTCAAGAATACATCGTGGAGAAGCAGACTTATGCTTTCCGGGTCAAGTTGATGGAGAACAGTGCACCATAACAATCGACACTGGTGCAACCCGATCGATTATCCGGCCAGACCTTGTGAGACAACAATTACTTTATAAGGGCAGGATTTTCTCACTACGGATAGCTACGGGAGAAACTGCCCCGGTCCATGGAAAGGTCAACCTCCAGATACAGTTGGGAGACCTTACGTTCCGACATAATTTTCTGGTCGCAAACATTATGGATGACTGCATTCTCGGAATGGATTTTCTGCGACCACATGGAATCACATTGGATTTGGGCAAACGGGTCTTGAAATGGCAGAATGTCGAAGTATTGATGGAGGATCCCAGCGGTGAAATTCCCAAGATGAATGTAGTAGTATGTGCCGACACTGATGTGTGGTCGGTATCATCGACCTCTCCAGCACAGAATATGCAGTCTGGAGACCGTGACTTACCAATCTTGTGCAGGTAAGACCGAAAGTATCCATGTCCACTCAGTAGCTGAGTCAGATAGAAGTCAGTCTCACCATGCCTTCGATTGAGCCACGGCCTCAGGTCACCAATAAGGCGTGCGGTCCACTTACCTTTTGTATCGCTCACCCAGGACTGTTGCCAATCACTGAGTGAGCGTTCTCGTTCTTCGTGGGCGACAGCATCTCTGTCGCATTCGTTCCTCCGCAGGTAGATTCTGCGGCGCTCCTTGGCAAGGAGGGCAATGGGTATCACTCCTGCGATGACCAGCACTGCCGACTCCGAGACAGTCCGATATGCAGATGCAATCCGCAGCGCTCCCCGTCGCTGCACCTGTGCCAAGCGCCTTCGATACAGCCCCTTGTTGAGAGCCTCACACCATATCTCCGATCCGTACAACAGCACAGATTGTACTGCACTCATCAGAAGTCTCCTTCTTGATGAGGTGGGACCCCCTATGTTGGCCATTAGCCGGCTGAGAGCCGAAACACTCGCTGCAGCCTTGTCAGCTATTGCCCTGATTTGCTCGGAGAAACGCATCTTCGAGTCGATCAAAATGCCCAGGTACTTCACTGCTAGTTTGGTCTCAACGAGTGCTTCCCCAATGTTGATCATCCTTACTCTAGGATTCTCTTCTGTCAAGATGACTACTTCGGCTTTCTCCAAAGCTAGGCTGAACCCGCGAGCAGTCATCCAGTCCCTCACTCGGCGCATTAGCATACCCAGTCTGAGTTGCGCTTGTTCAACAGTGCGTCCCGCAACTAGCGCCGCGACATCGTCTGCATAGCCGATCAAGCGCGACTCATCCGGCCCGTCGCCCGTCGTACGTGATGTTCCACAGGTCTGGGCCAAGGATGGAGCCTTGTGCAACACCCGATGTAACTTCCATCCTCCGCCGACCCTCCTTCGTCTCATAGAGCAGGCTCCGGTCTGTCAGGTAGTTCTTCAAAATCCGCATCAGATATTCTGGAACTCGAAAAGAGTTTTCCAGTGCTTCCAGAATATCCGCCCATCTAGCGGAATTGAAGGCGTTCCTGACGTCAAGCGTCATCTCTTTGGAAGCCACTCACGACCATCATTGGAAAAGGAGGCAAGACACAGACAAAGCCCGGGAATCCACGTCTGCAATATTGAAGCAGGTCAAATTGCCAGTGCAGCTATTCAAGCGAGCCTCTGATCTGGTCACCAAGTACAGTGACATCTTCTCAACAAGCCCGGATGACCATGGCCGAACGAGTATGGTAACACACGTCATAGATACACAGGGAGCTAAGTCAATTCGACAAGCACCGAGACGTCTTCCTATAGCCAAACAAGGAGAAGTGAGCGCACTGATCTCGGACATGGAAAAACAAGGCGTTATTGAACCTTCTGTCAGTCCATGGGCCGCGCCTGTAGTTCTAGTAAAGAAAAAGGATGGTAGCACTCGTTTCTGTGTCGACTATAGGCAGCTTAACGACGTCACTAAGAAAGATAGTTACCCGCTTTCACGCCTAGATGACATCATAGACACTTTGGCCGACGCAAAATGGTTTTCTACACTCGATCTCAAGAGTGGCTACTGGCAGGTAGAAATCGACAAGAAGGACCGAGAGAAGACCGCATTTTC